>RJWJ010001206.1:62072-143884 GCA_004363605.1 Indri indri | reverse complement strand
CTCCCACGTACACACGCACCCACACACATGCCACCGCCACCCGCCCCCCCACACACACACTCCCCATACTCCCTGGCAACTGATAATCTGCTTTCTGTCTGTGGAGGTTTGCATATTCTGGAGATTTCCTATAGATGGAATCATACAATAAACGCATGGCCTGTTGTGTCTGGCTGCTTTCGCTTAGCGTAATGTTTTCATTATGGTTCATCCACGTGCATTCCGTTGTATGAACAGACCACATTTTGTTTATCCACTCATCAGTTGATAGGCAGTCAGGTAATTTCCACCTTTTGTCTATTGTGACTCGTGCTGCCACGAACATTCCTGTACGACTTTTTGTTTGAACACCTGTTTTCAATTATTTTGAGTCTACATCTAGGAGTCAAACTGCTGGGCCATGTTGTAATTCTATGTTCAACTTATTGAGGAATCAGCAAACTGGTTTCCGCAGGAGCTGTACCCTTTTGCATTCCCAACAGCAGCGTATGACGGTCCAGACTTCTCCACATCCTCAACAAAACTTGTTTTCTGTTTACTTCATTTTCTTTTGTTTATAATAGCCATCCTTGCGGGTGTGAAGTGCTATCTCATGGTGGTTTTGATTTGCATTTCCCAAATGGATAATGGTGTCACTATGGTTTGAATGTTCCCCCCAAATTTTGTGTGTTGGAAACTTAATCCCAAAATTCAGATGTTCATTGGAGGTGCGGCCCTTGGGAGACAACTAGGATTAGATAAGGTCATCAGGGTGAGACCTCCACAATGGGACTGGTGGCTTTATGAAAAGAGGAAGAGAGACCTGAACTGATACACACACTCTTGCCCTCTCACCATGTGATGCCCTCTGCCACGTTATGACATAGCAAGAAGGCCCTCACCAGATGCCGGTGCCCTGCTCTTGGACTTCCTGGCCTCCAGAACTGCAGGAAATAAATTTCTTTTCTTTATAAATTACCCACTCTCAGGTATTCAGTTACAGTGACAGAAAATGGGCCAAGACATCTTTTCATGTGCTTCTTGGCCCTTTGTACATCTCCTTTGGAGGAACGTCTATTCAAGTCCTTGGCCCATTGTTTAATTGGATTGATTGTCTTTTTGCTGTGGGCTTCATATAGACCCTTACCAGATGTGTGATTTGCAAATGTTTCTCCCATTCTGTGGGTTGTCTTTTCAATTTCTGGATAGAGTCCTTTGTTGCACAAAAGATTTTAATTGGGATGTAGTCCAATTTGTCAAAAGAAAAATCTTTTGTAGCTGTGTTTTTGGTGTCATATTGAAGGAATTGCTGCCTAACCCAAGGTCATGGAGATTTACATCTATCTTTTCTTCTGAGAGTTTTATAGTTGCAGCCCTTACATTTAGATCTGTGGTCCATTTTGAGTTTTTTTTTTTTTTTTAACATGGTGTTAGATAGAGATGCGGGTTCGTTCTTTTGCATGTGGCTATCCAGTTGTCCCAGCACCGTTCATTGAAGGGATTATTCTTTCCCCCATTAAATGGTATTAGCGCCCTTATTGAAAATCAACTGCACATAAATATATGGGTTTATCTCTAACTCTAAGTTGTATAACATTGACCTAATATATCTATCATGATGCCAGTACCATACTTTATGGATTACCATAGCTTTGTAGTAAGTTTTGAAATTGGGAAGTGTGTGTCCTCCAACTTCGTTCTTATTTCTTTGAGATAGTTTTGGCTATCTGGGTCCCTTGCACTTCCATATGAATTTTAGGATCCCCTTGTCAATTTTTACAAAGAAGGCAGGTTGCATTCTAACAGGCATCACCTTGAATCTGTATATTGTCTTAGAAGTTACAGCCATCTTGACAATATTAAGTGTTCCAATCCATTTATTTAATTCTTCTTTGGTTTATGCCAGCAATGTCTTGTCATTTGCAGAGCACACGTCTTGCACAACTTTTGTTAAATTTATTCTTCAGTATTTTATTCTTTTTGATGCTATTGTAAAAGTAATCATTTTCTTAATCTTATTTTCAGGTTGTTAGTGTATTTTCATTGCTAGTGTATAGAAATACAACTGATTGTTGCACACTGATCTTGGATCCTACTACTTTGTTGAGCTCATTTACTGCATATTCAAATAGGGATCAGGTGGGTATCTAAGAACATGCCATTTATGAATAGCGATGATTTTACTTGTTCCTTTCCAATCTGGATGCCTTTTCTTACTTTTCCTTGACTAATTGCCATGAATAGAACTTTTTTTTTTTAGTCAGCATTTTTTTATTATTTTTTTTATTACAGTGTATTATGGGGGTATAAATGTTTAGGTTATGTATGTTGCCCTTCCCCTCTCCCCCCTCGAGTCAGAGCTTCAAGGATGTCTATCCCCTAGATGGTGCAGATCGCACTCATTATTTACGTATATACCCATTCCCTCCTGCCCCCTCCCATCTGCCCAATGGCTGATAAGTGTTATTCCTATATGTGCACTTAGGTGTTGGTCAGAGAAACCAGTTTGCTGGTGAGTACATGTGGTGTTTATTTTTCCATTCTTGGGATAATTTACTTAGTAGAATGGGTTCCAGTTCTATTCAGGAAAATACAAGAGGTGCTTATATCACCGTTGATTCTTATAGCTGAATAGTACTCCATGGTATATATATACCACAATTTATTAATCCACTCGTGTATTGATGGGCACTTGGGTTGTCTCCACATCTTCGCAATTGTGAATTTTGCTGCTATAAACATTCGAGTGTGGATGCCTTTTTTATAGAATGTCTTTTGTTCTTTTGAGTAGATGCCCAGTAATGGGATTGTTGTATCCAATGGTATACCTACTTGTATCTCTTTAAGGTATCTCCATATTGCTTTCCACAGAGGTTGCACTAGTTTGCAGTCACACCAGCAGTGTATGAGTGTTCCTATCTCTTCGCATCCATACCAACATTTATCGTTTGGGGACTTTTCGATAAAGGGAAGTCTCACTGGAGATAAGTGATATCTCATTTTGGTTTTGATTTGCATTTCCCTGATGATTAGAGATGTTGAGCATTTTTTCATATGTTTTTGGGCCGTTATTCTGTCTTCTTTTGAAAAGTTTCTGTTCATGTCCTTTGCCCACTTTTTGATAGCATCGTTTGATTTTTTTCTTGCTGATTTTCCTGAGTTCTAAATAGATTCTAGTTATCAGCCCTTTGTCGGATTTGTACCATGCAAAAATTTTCTCTCATTCTGTAGGTTGTCTGTTTGCTCTTGTGAGAGTTTCTTTGGCTGTGCAGAAGCTTTTTAATTTGATCAGGTCCCATTTATTTATTTTGGTTGTTGCTGTGATTTCCTTTGGGGTCTTCTTCATAAATTCTTTGCCTAGGCCAACGTCTAGAAGAGTATTTCCAACATCTTCCTCTAGAATTCTAATAGTTTCACTCCTTAGGTTTAAGTCTGTTACCCAGCGTGAGCTAATTTTTGTGAGAAGTTGAAGGTGTGGGTTCCGATTCAGTCTCCTACATGTGGCTATCCAGTTTTCCCAGCATCGTTTATTGAATAAGGATTCTTTTCCCCAGTGTATGTTTTTGTCTGCTTTGTCAAAGATTAGATGGCTATATGAGAATGGTTTTATATCTGGGTTCTCAGTTGTGTTCCACTTGTCAATGGCTGTGTTTTTGTGCCAGTACGAAACTGAATTGATTACTACAGCCTTGTAATAAAGTTTGAAGTCTAATAAACTGATACCTCCCATTTTGTTTTTTATTGTGTAAGATTGTTTTGGCTATACAGGGTCTTCTCTGGTTCCATACAAAGCATAAAATTAATATTTCTACATCTGTGAAAAATGATGTTGGTATTTTAATAGAGATTGCATTGAATCTGTAGATCATTTTGAGCAGTATAGACATTTTAACAATGTTGATTCTGCCGACCCACGAGCATGGTATGGTTTTCCACCTGTTTATGTCCTCTGCTACTTCCTTTCTCAGTGGTTCATATTTCGCCCTGTAGAGGTCTTTTACCTCCTTAATTAAATATATTCCTAGGTACTCTATTTTCTTTGTTGCTATTGTGAAGGGTATTGAATATTTTATTTGGTTCTCGTTTTGACTGTTATTGGCATATATGAAGGCCTCTCATTTGTGTGTATTGATTTTGTATCCTGAGACTTTACTGAATGTGTTTATCAATTCCAGGAGTCTCTTGGTTGAATCCTTGGGGTTTCCTAGATATAATATCATATCATCAACAAAGATTGAGAGTTTGACCTCTTCTGCCCCCATTTGGATGCCCTTAATCCACTCTGTTGTCAATTTGCTGTAGCGAGGACTTCCAGCACTATGTTGAATAGATGTGGAGATAGTGGACAACCTTGCCTGGTTCCCGTTCTAGCAGAATGCTTTCAATTTTTCTCCATTCAGTATGATGTTGGCTGTGGGTTTGTCATATATGGCTTGTATCATTTTTAGGTAAGCACCGTCTGTGCCTATTTTGTTAAGTGTTCTTATCATAAAAGGGTGTTGAATTTCATCAAATGCTTTTTCTGCATCTATTGAGATGATCATATGGTCTTTGGTTTGGCTTCTGTTTATGTGGGGAATTACATTTATAGATTTGTGTATGTTGCACCATCCCTGCATCTCTGGGATGAAGCCCACTTGGTCATGATGGATTATTTTCTTGATAAGCACCTGGATTCGGCTAGCTAGGATTTTGTTGAGAATTTTTGCATCTACATTCATAAGGGATATTGGTCTGTTGTTTTCCTTTTTTGTTGCATCCTTTCCTGGTTTTGGTATCAGGGTTATGTTGGCTTCATAAAATGTGTTGGGGAAGATTCCATCCTTCTTGATGTTGTGGAATAATTTCTGCAGGATAGGCACCAGTTCTTCTTTGTAGGTGTGGCAAAATTCAGGTGTGAAACCATCAGGTCCAGGACTTTTATTTTTAGGAAGGTTTTTTATTGCTGTTTCAATTTCAGTACTTGATATTGGTCTGTTCAGGAATTGTATTTCTTCCTGATTGACCCTAGGGAGACTGTGTGTTTCTAGAAATTTGTCCATTTCCTCCACATTTTCCAGTTTATGTGCATAAAGGTTTTTGTAGTATTCATAGATGATATCTTGTATCTGTGTGGCATCAGTTGTAATTTCTCCTTTTTCATTCCTGATGGAGCTTATTAGAGTTCTTTCTTTTTTGCTTTTCATTAGTCTAGCCAAAGGCATGTCAATTTGGTTTATTTTTTCAAAGAACCAAATTTTTGTTTTATTAATCTTCCATATAGTTTTTTTATTGTCAATTTCATTTGGTTCTGATTTGATCTTATTAATTTCACTTCTTCTGCTGGGTTTGGGGTCAGTCTGTTCATCTTGTTCCAGTTCTTTGAGATGATTCATTAGGTTGTCTATTTGTGGTGTTTTTGTCTTTTGAATATAGTCATTTATGGAAATAAACTTTCCTCTCAGGACTGCTTTAGCTGTGTCCCACAGATTTTGGTAACTTGTGTCTCCTTTGTCATTTAGTTCAAAGAATCTTTTGATTTCCATCTTGATTTCCTCATTCATGAAATAATCATTCAGCAGAAGGTTGTTTAGTTTCCACAACTTTGTGTAGAGGTGAGAGTTTCTGTTGGGGTTGATTTCTAATTTTATTCCACTGTGATCTGAGATGATGCATGGTATAACTTCTATTTTTTAAAATTTTTCGAGACATGCTTTGTGACCTAGGATATGGTCAATCTTAGAGAACGTCCCATGAGCTGATGAGAAGAATATATATTTAGTGGTTTTGGGGTAGAATGGTCTATAAATGTCAGTCAGGTGCATTTGTTCTAGAGTTCAAAGAAGGTATATTTATATTTTAAAAAATTAAATAAAATATTTAAATGTTACTTGATTTTTGTTAAAAAGTGTGGTATTAATTTTGCTTTTTAATTTTATTTATTTTAATATTTGAAAGAAAAATAACTTTTAAAAGCATAAGAAATAATTTTTATTATAACTTATATTTTATATAAAATATACTAAATTTTGAAACTTGTAATACAAACATTTTCCTTTTCAATCCTTCAAATCAGAACTGCAAATAGATCATGTGAAAACCTTGACTATAATAACCTAATTGTGATCTTTCTTCAATGAAAGCAATAAAAACCGATTTAATGGACTAAATATATACTAACATGAATTATGTATGTGTTTATTTTTGTTACTTATCCAAACACCACCAGACTGTAAACAGAAGGCAAGATATGTAAAATAGTAATTAAACTTAGTAGTTTTGGGCTTTTTAGTAACTTTCAGTATATGAAAATCGTAGCTTTACACATATGCTTTGCTTTTATCGATATGAAGGTATAATCATCAAGGTAGGAGATAGAATATTATTTTATTTAGCCTTTAGCTAACTAAAGGTGTTAGCTTTATATGCAACTTTTTTCTGAATATTTTAATGTAATTTTTATTACTTCTTTGCAGATATTTATTTATCTCTGAACTAGAAGAGAATTCTTTTGCCTGGCCCGAGTAATCAAATTCAATATACGGCCTTTAAATATGGATGAATATGGTACATGGGCTTCTGTTGGTGCGCTTGCTCTGGGTCCTATAAATGTTTATGATAGGCCTAGCTTTCAGTATGAGTGAGTGTGGAAGGATCAAGGAGGGCTCTTGTCAAGAGCTCCTAGAACTGGTGCCTCCTCTTCCCACCTTGATGCAGCAGTTGGGGGTGGATACTCCCTGGAGCAAAGAGAAAGAAAGCTCAAGAGCTCCCTCTTCACTCCTGTTTCGAGGCCAGGAGACAGGTGGGCTTAATAGGTATTTTAAACAAGCCACAGTTCCATGCAGGGGCAGTCCTCTCCATCTCCCCTTTAATTTCCCCCCATACACCCTTACTTTTCTCATCTTCTTCCCATGGTAGAGGGGCTCCCACCCCAGCTCTTCAACGATGCCCCTCTACTCAGTCAGGGCTCTGGGTCCCTTTAATCCACAGACGTCAAATTTTCAGTGACTTCTGCCTGAATCTAAAGCTGTGGCTTCACCACCATCCATGGAGTAGTTTCTCTCTGAGCATGACCATGTCTTTCTAATTTTATTTTTATTATTATTTTTATGTGTCTTAAGTGGAGGAAGGGGAAGATTAAGGCAGAAACTCGTGGTGCATTTTTTCCTACAATTCTTTTACTAATAAAGGTAGATCTTTTTGCATATTTATTTGTACTTATATTGCTTCTTTTGTAAATTTTTGATTCATAGCCTTTGCCCAGTTTGTATTGGGATGTTATCCTGTGTGTATTTTTTTAAACTGTCACTGATTTGCAAATTTTCTTTACATGTTAAGTGCATTGGCCCTTTGGCATATTTTTGCAAAAATTTTACCCCAGATTGTCATTTGCCATTAAATTTTGTTTATTGTTCATTTAGACGGACAGATGTTTCAATTGTATGTATTTACTTTTAAACTATAAATAAGCAAATTATAACATTTCCTTTGAAATTATCAAATTTACATTCTACAAATTCTACATAGTCTATGGTTCTACTGTGACCTTGTGTCTTCTCTTAATGTTCCCTTGTCAATATTAAGAATCATTTGAAATATTTTCAATGTCTGCATTCCCTTTAAGTAGTAGCAATAAACTAAAGAACCTGTCAATTTCTACCTGCAGTTCATGTTCAAAGGCTGTATAATGTAGCTGCATTATTCTGATTCCCTACTTTATGACTAATTGAATCTACATGTACAAAAACATTTTGCGCAACAGCTGGAGAATTAAAATATTAAATTCCCACTGCTGATTGCTAATTATTTTCTTTCTTTCTTGGTGACAGACCTCAAGTTGTCAGAATGCAAAGGCAATGTACGGTACAAATAGAAATCATATTACTGTGAATTCAATTTGCACGCATTATTATTGGAGAAAGACACTAATCATAACTTACCAAAGAAAACACTGTAGCCTGAATAATTTGTATTTAATCCTTCTTAATGCAAGGAATGTAGAAATGTTCCTGAAGTTTCCACAAAGTGCTCTCCCCATGAGAGAGTTAGCACCTATCTGCTAGCTTGCCTCTATGTGGATCCTTCATTGAAAATAACCATGTTACTTGGCTAAATCCAATGGTCCTCTCTCAGATTGTTTGATTCTCAGCTGCTTCACCATTTCTACCTTTCCAGATTTTGTTTCTTTCCCAGATTTGCCTTCTTTTACATGGATTATAATTAAAACTGTACGGGATTTAGAGTCAGAAATCAAGCATTAGAATCCAAACGATCAATTTCCAGCTGGGTGACCTTGGTCTACTTACAAAATCTTCTGAGCATTAATATCATCACAAAGTTGTTACGATAATTACATGAGATAACATATGTAAAAAACACTAAGCCTGGGACACAGTGACTAATCACTAAAAGGTATTGAATTCAAATCTGATTTACCCATTGACTTTTGGAAGACACCATGGTTCAGTTCTAAGCCCTCTGTTTTTTCCCCCTAATTCATTCACTCACATAATTCCATGTAATAAGTATTTAAAGTCTAACTAGCACCCATCAGATCTCTTCCTTTGTTGCCCCTACGAGAGGATCCTACTTTTACTAGGGGCCCAACTTGGAACAAAATCAACCTGCATTTGTTGATATTCTGCTTGTTAAATGTTTCCCATTGTGTCTGTTCAATGGTACCAAGTAGATTACAAACTTTTTCAGGGCAGAGGCCGTGTCTTCAGATTTTTTTTTTCAAGAGTTGCTATAAGCATAATACGAGGGAAGCGTTCCATAGGATGCAACGTTTCCCATGTCCCTTGAATATTGTAAATGCTGCATCATTTTCTGTGAACTTGCAGGTTTGATTTAACTGATAGGACAGCCTCACCAATCAAAGACAATAAAACCATTCTGCTTTTTTGCTAGCTTGATCAACATAAAAGTACACTTTTCATGCTGTAACTACACAGGCAAAGGGCTAGGTGGACTACGGAGGGGAAAGATAGGAGACCAGAAGTAAAGCAATGTAGTGAGGGATTGATTGCTGGTGGGCAGTGAATGAGAAAGGAGTCAAACAAGCTGTGGAAGGGAAATAGTGTGTAGGGAATTTGAAGGCATTTCTATTTTTACAGTTCTAATAAATAAATGACAACAGTTCATGTTCATTTACTAGTCTATCAGTATTTTTCTTCATAAAAATTCATATTTTGACCTCTATGCACTATATACGTAGGCCTTCACCCTGCTGTTTCAGTGCCTGCTGCTTTAGCAGCTGTTAATAAGCAGGGCTTGCAGCTTCTATAGCAGCAGGTCAGGGAAGAGAGTAACATGAATAAAGGAAGGGACTGAGAGAGGGGAACCAGGTGTAAGGAATACATAATCTGGGGAAAAGGATGGAGGGTAAAGTCGAGGAGAGAAGATTAGCAAGTGTGAAGGAGTATGGGGTAACTGGGATATTGGAAAAGTTAAGAATACAGAAATTTTAAAGATCTTTTGTACTGGATTCAGAAGTTATAATACTTACTTTTCAGAGCTACCCACAGTGGTTAAAGTGTACCCATAGTCAAAGTCCGATCACGTCCTTTTATATGGAGACAGGTAAAAGCACAGAATGTCTTCCAGGAGACAGGTGAGGATGCTGAGAAGTTTCTTCTCCACTGTACCCTTGCCCTCTTATCTACCTGCTGATCTCTCTCCAACCCTTTCCCCCTCCATTTCTCTCCCATTCTCTGCATTTTTTTTTTTTTACCTCTCTTACGATCTGTTTGTGAAAACATTCTGAAAACTGTGAAGGACAAGAAGGCAAATGTATTCTCCCTCTCACCCATGGCTATTTTTTGACTTTGAACACTGAATATATCATGGGGTGAGCTATTAATACATTGGATACAAGCTCTGTGTAACCTATGCCTAACTTCCAACCACTGAAAACCCACATAGTTCATCCAGGATAAGGGCGGTGAAGGTAGAGGTGGGAATTGAGTATGAAAGTCAAATCCAATCAGAGAGAAGAGACTGGCTTATCCTGAAAAACTCAACATATACTGTAAAAAGTACATACAAAATGGCCAAAAAAACAAAGGGAGAAGAGAAATGCACTATAAAAACATACATATAAATATTTACCTCCAAAGAGAAATATATTTACTTAGCTTCTGGAAATAGGACTATTTCAAGGAATATCATTCTCAAAGCCAGTGTTACATTTCTGAAGTACAGTTTACAGTTAGATTTTTTTCTGTTGCATCCTAAGAAGCAGCTTCACTAGCTGATAACAAAAATTATAGCATCTAAGGCATAACTGAGTGTATACATCAAATAAATGATCATCAACTTCATAAAATATTCTATTCTTTACCCGGAAATGTGAGGCCACATCAGTCAGATTTCACAGATGAACTGTAAATCATCCAATAAATGGAAATAATACTGTAAGACAGGAATATTTAATATATTCTGACCTAGACAGAGAATAATTATTATTATATAGTTTATCAAAATATACACTCCAAAGGGAACAAAGTGAAAAGCAATCTGTTTCCTTATGCTTAATTTTTGCAAAACATCAAATCAAATGAGCCTAAATAATTGAGGCCTCCTAAGAACAGAGAACACTAGGGAAATTTGAATGGAAAAAACATAAACCTGGGTAAAAATACTAGTAAGTTCATAACAATTGACAATAATTGAATACTTACCCTGCATCGGGCACATTTTGATGCACTGTGTATATAGCATCTCTCATCATCGGAACACTCTTGTGTGGTAGATACTTTTGATGGCCTTATTTTATAGATGGGGAAATTAAAGCCCAGAGAGAGACTAAGCAATTTGTACAAGGTCATACAGTAAGTGGTAAAGTCAAACACTGGCATACTGGCTCTAGAGGCCAAGTAGTTAACTGCTAAGCTGTCGTTCCCACAAGCTTAGAAGAAGTGAGAGCAGTTAGGAGGCCAGAGTCTAAGTGGAAGGAATGAGTGCTTGAAATAATGATATTTGCAGTAGGAATTTAAATGATTTATAGGAAATGTTGCAGAAGAATCAGTAGGATTTGATAACTGATTATATATTAAGGGTGAGAAAGAGTTGTTTTAGTTGACTGAAGTTTCAAATCTGAGTAATTTGGTGGTGCTATTAACTAACCAGTAAAAAAGGAATTGTAGCTGGTTTATGAAGAAAGATGAATCCAGTATTAGATGCATAAAATTGAGATATTGTAAGGATGTATTATATGTAAATAAATACCAAGAGGCAAATGAAAATATAAGCCTGAATCAAAAAAAAAAAGAAAAAGAAAAAGATTACTGATGCAATTTGGGGCATAGAAAATTGATCCTGGAACTGAAACTTGGAAGGGATCTGTAATGAATAGATAACAGAAGATGAGTCAGAGGGAAACTTTAGCAGAGTTTATCAGAGAGGTAGGAGGAAAATCAGGAGAGCTCAGTCTTCTAGAAACCAAGAAAAACAAAAAGTTCAAGCAGGAGGAAGTATTCAAAAAGTGTATAATGCTGCAGAGGACCTAAACAGGATAAGAACTGAGAAGATACCATTGTATTGTCAGTTAGAACGATTTGAAAGAGCAGTTTCATTAAAGGGATGAGGACAGAAGACATATCACAAATCTTTGCAAACAGAGAACTATTAGTGGAGTTCTGAGAAGGAAATGTGAATGGTAAAACACAGTTTTAGGAAGAAAAAAGGGTCAAGTAAGGACTTCTTTAAGCTACTGACTCTTTAAGCATACTTGCAGACAGAGATAAATGAGCCAGTGGAGAGTTATTGAAAAAAAAGATGGAAGATCTAATTTATTTCCTCTCCTACGAAGAGATGAGGGTAGGAGGACTAAGATCACAAGATTATAAAGGCAGAAGATAATAACATCAAGATCAATGCTGTCCATATGCCAGTTCAACAACTGATCCCAGAAGAAATGCATTAGAATCATTCCAACAGGTACCTTTTTTTCCAGTTTTATTGAGTATAATTGGCATACAAAAATTGCATGTAATTTATGTTTACAATTTGGTGAGTTTAGACATATGTATACACACATGTTACTATCACCACAATCCAGGTAATAAACATCATGATCACCTCCAAACATTTTCTCTGTCCCTTTGTTTGTTTGTTTGATTTTTAACTGTAAAATTACTGGACAAAAATATGGGGGAATGCTTCTTGACATTCCTCTGGGCAATGAATTTTTTAATCAGATACCAAAAGCACAGGAAACAAAAGCAAAAATAGGAAAGTAGGATTGCATCAAACTAAGAAGCTTCTGCACAGCACAGAAAGCAATCAACAAGAGTGAAAAGGCAACCTATGAAATGGAAGAAAATATTTGCAATCCATATAGCTTACAAGGGGTTAATTTCCAAAATATATAAAGAACTTCTAAAACCAAGGAACTTATTTAAAAAGATAGATTTGGGGATTCAGCCTTCATAGGTTCTAATTCAGTAGGCCTTAGTTGTGGCCTAGAAATCTGTATCCAGTAATGTATCACTTTATGACAGAGACACTTTCTGAGAAATGAATCGTTAGGTGATCTTGTCATCATGCAAACATCATAGCATATACTTACACAAACCTAGGTGGTATAGCCTACTACACACCTAGGCTAGATGATATAGCCTATTACTCCTCAGCTACGTAATTGTATAGCATGTTACCTACTGAATACTATAAACAATTGTAATGCAATGGTATTTGTGTATCTAAAAATAAAAAAGGCACTGTAAAAATACGATATTATAATCACATGGGACTGCCATCATATATGCAGTCTGCCATTGTGTGAAACATTGTTATGAGACACACACCTGTATTTAAATAGCTGCTCAAGCACCACTGTTGTACGCTATGGCATTAGAGCGTTGGTCCTCACCTTTATCAGACCAATGCCTCCTCATCTTATCAACTATTTTATAATGCCTTCTTTATACTCCTGAAATCAAAATCATAAAAAACATAATCCATCTATACACAAAAGTTCAGAAAATCATTATAATGGTTTCAGCGAAACATAAAAGAGAAATACTAGGAAAGGGCTTCACAATAAGATAATATGCTTTTCAATACACAAGTGTTTTGCTATAATATAGTAAAAGACATAATAAAATAATCAGATGTCTATACCTGTTTAAAATGAAGAAGTCTGGATTTAAGATAAATAAGACAATGTTGAATTGAATATTTTATTATTTTTATTTATGAATGATATTTCAAAATAAGAGCTATAAAAATATATCCATATGCTATGGTTTGGATATAGTTTGTCCCCATTAAAGCTCATGTTGAAATTTGATCCCTAGTATGGTGGTGTTGGAATGTGGGGCCTATAGGAGGTGTTTGGACTATGGGGGCAGATCCCTCGTGAATGGCCTGGTCTTATTCTTGTGGTAGTGAATGAATTCTCACTTTCCCAAAACTGGATTAGCTTTCATGGAAAATGGATTAGTTCCTGTGAGAGTGGGTTGTTATAAAGCCAGGATGCCCCTCAGGTTTTCCTCTATTCACATGTGTCCATTTCCCCTTTGACCTTCTCTGTCATGTTATGATGCTAGGAGAAAGCCCTCACCAGAAGCTAAGGCCATGTCCTTGAACTTCTCAGCCTGCAGAACCATAAACTAAATTAACTTCATTTCTTTATAAATTACCCAGTCTCATATATTCTTTCATAGAAACACAAAATGGACTAACACATCATAGAATTACCATCAATGTGACAAAATTGCTATATATGTGCCAAAACAAATTCAGATGAATACAGAGGTGTTGTACTGACAACTCAATACCACAAGTGGGCACGAGCACTGATGACATGATTTTCAGAAATTGTAAACAACCCTAGATGATGTTTTAACAAAACAAAGTAAATTTTTCCCTTGAATTACACATTAATTGCATTTCTGAAAGATTAAAACTATACAAAAAATACTTTGCTTTCATATGAAAATGGAGATAAATTCTAGACCCAGATAACTTTAGGTTTTTCCCTACGTGAATTTCCATGGGAGGCATTTAAAAGTCTCATGTGATACAGAGTAAAATCTTCGTTGGGTGGGCTTGTCCCACATATTGCAGGTTGTCTAGTATCCCTCGTTCTCTGTTTCCATTAAATGCCAAGACCACCCCCGAGCATTTTTGTGACAACCAAAAAATATAATGCCACTCCCCCCCCCCATTTCTGAAACATCCTCTAAGAATGGTACTGCCCATCTTGATAACCACTGCTCCAAAAGGAAATAACACAGGCTACAAGGTCAAGTGCCCTCAGGAACCTGACAGATCATAGAAATGTGCAGAATAGATGGATGTGAAACAACAAAGTTCATGGGGCCTGTAATGAACTAGAGAAAATTGCCTCACCTAAAGGCATTTACATTAAGAAAAAAACCTTTTTCAACATTATACCAGCTAAAGAAATGGAAAGAGGCTGCAGTATTTACTTTTCAAATGAATAAATTTAACTTGTAATACAAGGTTAGCCTTTATGTAGCCTTGTGTTACATTTGCACTTTAACAGAAAGCAACCCTTAAACTTAAGAATTTATCATTGAAGAAAAGGCTCCAAGCATCAGTCTGGAATGAGCTTTTCAAAACATGAGTTTGATATTTATGAAATTGTGGCCAGCAATGTTTTAATAAAACTGATGAAAATAGACTAGAATAGAAAATATCTGAGTACATAAGTATTACTTTGTCGAGTGTTTATTTAAGTTGTGTGTGTGTGTGTGTGTGTGTGCATGAGCATGTATACTGGACATAATGCTGATTGTATTTTACTGGGAGTATTAGAAAAAACAAGTTTAGAAAGCACTGAGGTAGATGGTTAAGTGAGGATTTGGGGTGTAGAAGGATATTTTCCAACAACGCCGTAGCCATCCAACATAGTGGTCTTCTTTGGCATATTCGTTAGGGGCCAACTTTGGAGTCAAAGAGATCACCAGGGTTTCAGTTCCAGCTATATTGCTCAGGTATGTGGCTATAGGGAAGCTGCTCAAACTCTCTTAGTGCTCTTAGTTTCCTTATCTATAAAATGAAGGTAATGTGTTATAAGATTTTTAAAAATAATTTAATGAGATAATGTATGTAAAATGCTTAGTACACTGTTTGACACATAGTAAGCACTCAGTAAATGACAGCTTTAATTATTATTATTTTAATAATCACCAATATATAAGATTTGCCTGGTAGATTGGCAAAAATATGAGGTATAAGTGTCATGTGCTTAAATTTGTACCAAATGTTTTCTCCCTGTTATAGAGAAATTCTTTGAAATGTCTGAAGCCATTATACTTGTATTAGTCATCTATTGCTGTGTGACAAATTAACCACTGTAAAACTTATCATCTTAAAACTATGAACATTTACTATCTCGCACAATTTCTGAGAATCAGGAATCTGGGATCAGCTTAGATGGGAGGTCCTGACTCAGGGTCTCCCATAAGATGGCAGTCTAGCTATCTGCCAGGGGGGCACTCTCTGAAGTATCTATTTACAATCACACTTATCTGACTGTTGCCAGGAGGTTTCAATTCCTTGTCATGTGGGCATCTCCACAGGCCTGCTCATGGCATGGTTTCCCCCAGGGCATGTAATCTGAGAGAGAGAGAGAGAGAGAGAGAGAGAGAGAGAGAGAGAGAGAGAGAGAGAGAGAACACTAAAGACAGAAGGAGAAAGAAGCCCCAGTCTTGTATAACTCAATCTCTGAAGTGATATAGCATGAATTCTGCCATATGCTGTTGGTCACAAAGTCTAACTCTCGTACAATTCGGGGGGGTATATACACGTGTGTAAATGCGTGTGAATACCAGGAAGCAATGATCATCATTGGAGGCCATTTTTGAGGCTTTTAACAATATTATTGAATATTTCTCCTCTTCAAGAAAAATTTTAATGCAAATATATGAGATTTTTCCAAGCATAAATAATTATCACTCACTGCCTACTATGAATGTTTGGGTTAACATTAACTCCAATTTGCGGAATCATCAATTTTGTTAATGATATGTGACACCAGCTTACTTAATAAATCATATTTAACCGTCAGGAAAATTTTGCATACTCTTAGAGCATTATCTTTCTTTCAAGAAATTAAACTTCAGTATAGGTATTTTAAATATACCTCTATGTTTTCCACTAAATAATATTTGGCTCTTTCTATAGAAAAGTTATTTCCTCTAGTTATACTTTATTATATTTTAAAACAGACTTCTTTTTCTGAGCATGTTATCAGATAGTAATATACAGTTAAGACTTTAAAAGTAAAAATCAATGAGGATTTTTGATTAGCGTAATCCTTTTTAAGATGATGAAAGTAGAATGTGAACTGTCAATATTCTTAATGCCAAAAATTTGATGAACTACAAAAATTCATTAAAATAATTGCAAAAGAGAGTTTTTAAATCATAATATAAAGATACAGTTCCTTATTCAGATAATGTTAAAGAGAATAAATAACTGAAATCAAAGTGGAAAATCAATACTTTTTCCTTAAAAAACAAAACAAAAAAATCACACTTATTTCCAAGGTGTCATCTAATTTAAGAAAATGCTTGTACCTATTTTTCAAATTTGACTTTTATTTTAATGTAAAGTTTATCTTGTCTTCAATATTAGGCATTGTATATTTCAAATTTGCTCCTGAGTTCATTCATAATTTTAAAGTAATAGATCAGTTCTGGCCTTTGGCAAGATAATGTAATTGACCCTTCCCCAATGTGATGTTATCCTTCCTTTCCCCCTTCCTTTGGGTGATGGGTTCACTAAAAGCTATGGGTACACATGGTCACACAGAATGGTATAATGGACATTGGAGACTCAAAAGGGGAGAGGGTGCCTTTATTCTGTGCTCTCTTGTTTCCACATCTGTCTCATTAAGATATTTTCTGACACTTATTCACACAGAAGCATAAGTGACTAATAACAATTTAAAACTGCTGCACATATGTACACCTTCGAAGGGATGATTTATATAAACTGCCTATCACAATTTTGTGATAATGACATTATCTTGCCGAAGGCCAGAACTGGTCAATTACATTATCTTGCCAAAGGCCTATCACCTATTTGGCGATTAATAATTGTGTTTCCGTTTTATGCAGCTTTGCCTTTCACTGCTTCTATAAATCAAAGCTGCTAATAATATAAACTCACAGTTTCAAAGAATGCTAACTTCTTGCCAGGCCCCCACTGAGTACAGTTATATCTGCATTACCTAATTCAATCATCACAACAACCGTGCAAACTAGGTTCTATTATTATCCACATTTTATAGATGAGGAAACTGAAACTCAAACTTTGTCACAACCAGCAGCTAGCAGAGCCAGGATAAATATGAGTGCTCTTTGATTCCTGGGTCCATTTTCTTTTTAAAAAAAAAATTAGTTAATTAATTTTTACTTCAATAGATTTAGGGAGTACAACTGGAGTTTTGTTACATAGATATATTGTATAGTGGCCAAGTCTGGGCTTTTAGTGTATCTATCACCCAAACAGTATACATTGTACCCCATAGGTAATTTTCCATCCCTCATCCCCCCTCTCCCCTTATAAGTCTCCAATGTCCACTATACCATTCTATGTGACTGTGCATACCCATAGTTTAGCTCTTACTTATAAGTGACAACATACAGTGTTTGATTTTCCATTCCTGAGATACTTAATTTAAGATAATGGCTTCTAGTTCCATCCAAGTTGCTGCAAAACACATTATTTCATTCTTTTTTATGGCTAAGTAGTATTCCATTATATATATGTGATATATATGTCACATTTTCTTTATCCTGGGTCCATTTTCTAATCCTCTACTCTTTATTCTGCTATTCACAGAACACCTTCCCTATACTTCTGGAGAGCTTTGCTTATTCTTTGGCTCTTCTCCCCTCCCCACCTCCTAGTAATGTGCAAATTCAATATACTCCACAAAATCACCAGTGTAAAACTGCAGGAACACAACAAAGCGAGGCATACAGTACACCAACTTTTTTCAACCATGTTATATTCCATTGCAAAGCACTCAATACATCAAGTTCACAAATGGCACAACTCTCATTGACATTGTGATTCAGAATCTGATATATCATGCCTTTCTTTCTTAAAGTATACAAAAATACAATTGTGACAGAGTCTGCTAGTTGTCCATCAAAACCAGCTATCCAATTTTTTCAGAGAACAATAACAGGAATAGCTAGACAATACATTTTCAAACTTCCCTTGGAGCTAGCTGAGGCCAATATTATTATGGCTAATTTTGGTCAATAAGATGTGAATTAATTTAATACGTGTAACTTCTGTGTGATCTCCATTATAAAACAAACCATGGCTCTTCCCCTTTCTCTTAAATATGAAGTGTCTGAAACCCAGTTATGACTATGCTGATGACGACAATTCTCTCAGGCAGAAGTGGGCAAACTTTTTCTGTAAAGGGCCAGACAGTGCATATTTTAGATTTTGTGGGCCACATAACGTCTTTATTGAAGAACTCAACCCTGCTATTGCAGCACAAAAGCAGCCATGTACAATACATATACAAATGAGCATGGCTGTGCTCTAATAAACCTTTATTTACCAAAATCAGACAGTTGGAAGGCCAGATTTGATTCACAGGCTATAATTTGCTGACTCCTGCTCTAGGGAACGGTAGGGGAACAAGATGAAAAGAACTTCAGAATCCCTGAATGTCCACCTGGAACACAGCCACTGGTTAGTGGACCACTAGTATCTGGATTTGTTGCTGTATGAGAAATGTATTTCTTCTGGAAGCCACTGTATTGAGGGAGTCCCTTTGTTACAGCAGCTTTAAATTTACTCCAACAAATATCGCAAGTGACAGAGAGAGAGTGAATACATAAAACTTGAATCTGCAATGAAAAATAAATAAATACATACATACAAACCTGCCATATACCTTCCAAACTGATTGCCACAAATTAGGGAATCAAAAATACTAAAGGGGAAAGCAGCAGCTGGATATGATAGCTTCACCACGGTTTCCAGAAATCCGCATCATCGGAAAATTAGGGATCACCTTTATTTACATTATTAAAAGGGATCAATGCCTTCAGCTTTACTACTGAATTTCAATTATCAAACAATGAGAGACCAGGAGAAGGATTTAGGGAAGACAGCAGGACTTTTCACCTCCAACACCTAAATCACATGACAAAAGCAGTGGCCTACGTTGCCTGCATGTGTGGCTGTCCCTATTAATGAAAATGTGCTGAAAGGCCACATCAACACAAGTCTACATACAATGAGCATCAGTTACACATGGGAGGGGCATGTCTCTGAATCATAGTTCTTAAATTGTGCTCCCCCCATGTTTGTTATTCATTCAACCAGCAAGTTGACAGATTCCTGTATATCCTCTGAATTTCTTATCAGAACTGATAAATACGTAAGCATATTTAATTAGCAAAGAAAATTAATAAAATAGTCTCCCTTTCTTCATTGGGGAGGACACTTTTCCTACATGGTGGCAGCTATTCCTTCCACCTTGATAGCATCTAGTTCATTATATAGACGAGATCCTAAATCTAGTCATACATCCAAATAACTGAGGAAGTAGATTTAAAAATGCGTATTCCCATGTATTGTTCTCAAAGTTTCTGTTTTAGTAAATCTAATGTGGAGTTTCTAGAGTATATTTTTCCCACTGCCCCTAAAATATGTATACCACATACTATTTTTTGCAATCAAAAGGAAAAAACTATTTTTTTAAAAAAATATCCATATGTGTGTATATTATATATTTGAATGTGCACGGAAAAAGTCTGGAAGAAAACACACCAATCTTTTTATAGTAGTTACCCTTAGAAAGTGGGACTGGTTTGGCAGGTGGTATAAGAAGGGTTTCAACTTTTTATTCTCTACACTCATGTATTGTTTGAATTTTGTTTCGAGGAGCATATGTTATTTTTGTATTAAAATTAGTAAAAACTAATAATCTATGATCAGAGCAGTTATGAAAGTTGTTTTTTTTCTTTTCCACAAATATATACTTTTATCTTGGGATTTAACTGCTTTAAAGAAAAGCTCACTTTAAAGTATTATGGTTTTGAATATCTGTTTAATATTTGCAGAGACTTACTGTCTTGGATCAAAAGATCTACTTTTTATATATCTTGAATGTAAAAAGTCTATGCTTAAGACTTCGAATACAGAACCATCATCTTTAGTTTCAGGGAAATTACTGACTGTAGCACACTAATATCATTGGTGGCAGGAAACTAAATCATAAGGGCAGCATAACCTTACTTGCAGCTGAAACTAAAGAGATTGCCCTCTAGTATGCGAAGTGCCTGACACTCCACCAAAATGGCATGACAATAACAAACGGTCAAGAGTCCAACAATCAGAGTAAGTTCTTCACGTGGGAGGGAATAAGTATGCTGTGCTGGCACTTACTACAGTGTGCAATAAGGGTGGGTTCAGAGGGGTTGTCTAAATGGGCACAGTAAGTGAACCAAGTATAGAGATTGCAGAGAAGCCAGTTAGAAAGAGAACAGGAGGTTTTAAGCTGTACACAGTGATCAAAGCTAAAAGTAAACCAAAGATGAAAACTGAGCCATAGTGAAGGAAATCAAAATACCTCACCCCCAAATAAACTTCTTTAACATATTTTGAGATGGTTGTTCAGAGAGCCTGCAAACAGAAGTGGCCCTGCAAAGCTGTCTTTTGTAGGGGATATTTGCATCTGCCCAGAATCTGCATTGTTACAGCCAGGCCTTCTCTTATGCAGATCTAGGAAAGATTAATTGAGAGCTGCGCCACCTTAAAGGTCTGAAAGAAACATTCGCCATCTATTCTCTCTGAGGGCTGCTACCTTTGAGGTTTCATTTATACAACAAGACCACCTCTACTAGTCAAGCCTCCCTTTGTCCCCTTCCCATAACTTGTCTTGCCACTATAACCTGATTTATCACCATAACCTGTTTTGGGCCATGCTCTGAGCCCCCATTCTTTCTGGCGTATAAGCTCTGTGCCCCATTGGGCAGTTGACATAATCACTCTGTGGTTCTCCCCACGCACATTAACAAATTTATATGCCTTTTCTTCTATTAATCTGCCTTTTGTGAATTGATTTTTCATTGAAACTTCAGAAAGTGAAGGGGAAATTTTCCCTTGGCCCCTACAATAGTCAGGACAGGGCCACTGCTAGCTCATATAGGGCTTTTGTGCAAATTATTAAAAGACTTCTGTTCCTCCAGGCAATAAAGCTCCATGCCAGACTCCATTTTCCCCCTCATCCTGGTGCAGGATGAAGTTAACAATTTGTACAACTAAATAGGCAGTAGTCCTGAGTCAGGCTCAGAAAATCAAGGAAGAGCTGGGGTATGAGAGGTAGCATATGAAATTTAGGTCAAATTGGGCCCCAGTAGGGTTACCTACTTCTAATGTGACATTGTGCCAAGCCAGCCTGAAGCAATCCAGGGGTGAATCAGGGGTGGTTCTCCTTCACAAGGCCAAGCACACCTGAAACTTTATATTGGTCAAGGTTGACACATAAAATTAGCCATTACAGACCCTCTCGGAATCTGTAAGATAATAACCATAGGCAGATAGCTCTGTTACATTTGTATAGAAATACTTAAAGTGGCCCAAATGAACTGAACAAATAAACTTGAATTGAACCTAAGAATATCTAGATATTTGAAGTTTTATAAAAACAAAAATGAATAAGACCTGTTCTGACAACCAAAAAAAAATGCAGTTTGAGCAGGTTTGATCATATTTTTAATTTTATAATATTACTGACACTGCTACATTCCTAAAATATAATTTTCTGCAGCACTAATGTTGATGTTATGTGCCTGCTGGTCAATGATGAGAAGATGATGAATTAAATAAAGTTACTCTATTAATCAGACATCCTACTAACATATCTTTCAAGGCATCCAAGTATCACATTTGTTTTCTCAGATTTGCACACAGTACATGTCATTCTGAATCATTTTTCATCAAACCACATTGATTAATCAATCACTTAATCAAGCACCTTCTATGTGCCCAGAAGCATGCTAGATGCCGTGGGGAATCACAGAAAGTTGTGAAAGAGAATCTTGTTACTGAGGCACTTGAAAACTCGCTAAGGAGACAAGACTTACACACTCCTGAACTATATAAAGAATGTGAAAGCATATATGAAGGTGCTAAAGCCTGTGATATCAAAAGTAAATAAGATCCTATTTGGGATATATATACCATAAATACAAAAAGAGTAAAGGGAGAATTCATCAGAAAAGCCTTCACCACAGAGGAGACAGGGCTTGAATTGAGCCTTAAAAAATAGCTTGGGTAAGCATAACTGTTCTGTGCTATAAGCCTTTTTATGCACAAAAATTGCTTAGAAAAGTATAATTTTTCCAGTGTAAACTGAGAGTTAATGCATGGATTTCAGTTCTAGAGGACGCTAATGTGTTTCCAGCCCTCAGATGCATTTTTGGGGAAAAGGGAAAGGCGCAAGGTCTCAGCTATTGGAACAGAAGGCTCATTTATGTTTTGTTGAAGGAGACAATTCTAGCTACCATTTCGCTTGGTCATTGAGACTTTAGATCAGTTCTGCTTCATTATGGCTGCATATTTTAAGCAATTAGAGAATTCAGATTCTCCATTTCTTTGCGACCAAGTCTTTTCTGTCATTTCTAAGGTTATATAACTCCTTTAATGAAAGCCTTTGGAATGGTTTGAAAATTCAATATGCATTCTCTTCTATCTGTAATAAAAAGCTCTATTCACTATTTTCTCAAAGAGGAAAATCAGACACAATTCGAAAAGGATGATCGGGGTATTCCATTCTTCAATTACTTTATTAATAATCAACCCACCCAATTCTTATCAGTAGGAGAGGCGCTCCCTAATTACCACAAAGCGTTTTTGCTTGATTATTGAGCAGTTACTTAACTAAAGAAATATCCGTATGCTGGAGACAGACATTATTTATTAAAATGACTACAAAGGACAATGATAAATTTCTGATCTTATGATTCCCCACATCATCAGTCATGGGTTTCCATAGTCAGTGCTCTTTAGTTCTAATTGTAAATGTCATGTAAATCTATACAAAAGCTAGTATCTGTATCGAAATGGGGAATATACTAGCTGCAAGACATATTAGAGATCATCCCTAATTTTACAGAAGAAATCGCCAAAGAGGAGATAACTAGATATTGATAGAGTTAGGAATGGAATTCATGTCTATTGATATGAATTAACCTGCAGGGGGTTTTTGTTTGTTTGTTTGTTTTTAGTAAGGGAGGTTAAATGGAGAAGAATAGAATTGTTGGCAACCTAGAAAGCACCACTATTGTTCTCCCAGGCTTTAGCAGTGGCCATAAGCTTTTTAAAACTCTGAAAACCTTGATGCCAGCTTAAGGCTGATCTTCTACCAGTGCCAAGACATCAAGGAAAAGTTCTTGGGCTAGGTCCACAGCCAATCCCAGTGGAAGAGTCCATGGGAGACCCTACATACCCACCAGCTTCCATAGATTATTCTAAAATAATCCACATTGTCATAGCTCCATGATTCGGGATCACCCAAAGCAGATGATCCTCTTTCTGAGGTATTGTCAAAAGGTCAGTAGTGATCTGATGCTATACAAGGCCTATGTCATTTACCTCATTTTATCTCATCATGTGGGCGTTTTATCATGTCACATCATCACAAGAAGAAGGATTAGTACAATACAATAAGATATTTTGAGAGAGCAACAGAGACCACCTTCACATAACCTTTATCAGAGTATATTGTTATAATTATTCTATTTTATTGCTAGTTATTGTTGTTAAAATCTTACTGTGCCTAATTTATAAATTAAACTTTATCAGTTATGTATGTATTGGAAAACACACTATATATAGGACTCAATACTATCCATGGTTTTAGATATCCACCAGGGGTCATGGGGGTCTTAGAACATATCCCCCATGGGTAAGGGGGAACTACTATACTATGAAACAGTTTTTCAAAGTGATTATACCAATTGCTATGATTTGAATGTGTCCCCCCAAAATGCATGTGTTGTAAACTTAATCCCCAATGCAACAATGCTGGGAGGTAGGGCCTAATGAGAGGTGATCAGGCCAAGGGAGCTCTGCCCTCATGAGTGGATTAATTTTGTTATCATGGGTGTGGGTTCTTGTAAAAGGATGAGTTCAGCTACCACTTGCTCTGTCTCTCTTCCCCTCTTTGTCCCTCTGACATGGAATGATGCAGCAAGAAGGCCCTCGTCAGATGTCAGCCCCTCGACCTCAGACTTCCTAGCCTCTAGAACTGTGAAGAAACAAGTTTTTGTTCTTTATAAATTACCCAGTCGGTGGTACTCTATTATAACAACACAGAATGAACTAAGATACCAATTAACAGCCTTGCTAGTATAGTCTGAAAATACTGGTGTTCTATGTCCTCACTAGCATTTTTTTTTTCTGTTTGTTTGTTATTGTGTTTAGTTTAGGTCATTCTAATGGGTGTGTGGTATTGTATTGTGGTTTTAATTTACATTTCATGATGACTAATGAGGTTGAGCAACTTTTCTTATTCTTATTCGACATTGGATATCCTCTTTTGTGAAATGTCTGCTTAAATCTTTTGCCCATTTTTCTAATTTGTTACCAATCTGTTTATTGGTCTGTGAGATTTCTTTATATATTCTCAATACTAGTGATTTGTTAGTTATGTGTCTCAGAAATATCATCTACCACTTAGTGAGTTACTTCTTAATTCTCTTAATGAAATCTTTTGATGAAAACAAGTTATAAATATTAATATGGTACAATTTGTCATATTTATTTTTCTTTTATGGTTAGTGCCTTTAAGAAATCTTTGCCTACTCCAAGATAACAAAGACATATTTTCATGTTTTCCTCTAAAATGTTTTATTCTTCTACCTTTCTCATACAGTATATCTGGAATTGATTTTTATGTCTGCTGTGCAGTAAGGACCAAGATAACAATTTTCCCCACCTGGATATCTGATTGAGCTAGAATAATTATTAAAAAGAGCATCCTTTCCCTAATGTGCTATAATTTTATTTCATTTTGCCATGAGTCAAGTGACTATATATACATAGTTTTTTTAAAAATTATTTCAGAGTATTACAGGGGTCCAAACACTTTAGTTACATAAATTGCCTTTGCACCACCCGAGTCAGAACTACAAGCGTACCCATCCCCCAGACAGCACATGCCTCATCCATTGGGTGTGAATTTATGCATTCCCTTCTCCCCACTCCCACCTGCCTGACACCCTATGAATGTTACTTCCCATATGTGCACATATGCATTGATCGATTATTAACAATTTAATGGTGAGTACATGCGGTGTTTGTTTTTCCATTCTTGAGATACTTCACTTAGAAGAATGGGCTCTAGCTCCATCCAGGATAATACAATAGGTAGTTCACCATATTTTTGTGGCTGAGTAGTACTCCATGGTATACATATACCACATTGAAAACCATATATCAAAAACCCACAGCCAACATCATACTGAATGGGGAAAAATTGAAAGCATTTCTGCTTAGAACCAGAACCAGACAAGGCTGCCCTCTTATCACTGCTTCTATTCAACATAGTGTTGGAAGTCCTAACCAGAGCAATCAGACAAGAGAAGGAAATCAGGGCATCCGCATAGAAGACTTAAACAGTATCCGCACCTCTCACCTCTCACAAAAATCAGCTCACAATGGATAACAGACTTAAAACTAAGGCATGAAACCATAAGAATCCTAGAAGAAAATGTAGGTGTTTTTTTTTTTTAACTACATTCTGTCCTGTTAGTCAGTTTATCTATCTCTGTACTAGTTTTAATCACTATAGTTTTTCACTATAGTTTTATAATAGGTCTAATATCTG
The DNA here is from genome assembly GCA_004363605.1 of Indri indri. Taxonomy (NCBI): domain Eukaryota; kingdom Metazoa; phylum Chordata; class Mammalia; order Primates; family Indriidae; genus Indri; species Indri indri. Next base: position 118,080 of record RJWJ010001206.1, on the reverse strand, counting down.
GCAGTGTAATTCTCCAGCTTTATTCTTTTTCTTCATGATTGTCTTGGTTATTCTTTGGAGATGCAAATTTGAGAATCATTGACCTTTAAATGACAGCTTGAAATACCCAAGGAGAGAACATGGATAAGAGAAGAGAAGAAGGCCCAGTACATAGCTTAAGTATTTTAATGGTTGGAAGTCATATAGGAGAGAGGATGATCCAGCAAATCAGATGTAGAAAGTACTATCAATGAGGTAGGAAGAAACCAGGTTAGTGTAGTGTCATAGAAGCCAAGAAAATAAAATGCTTCTGTGATATTGTGAAATATATATTTGGTTTTTGACCCCATTTCCTGGCATACAACTCCTAAAATCCTTAGAATCTCCAAAGCAATGTTTTGTATACTAATGAATTGACTGATGGCTAACAGCCTCTAGGCAGCTTTAGGATGGGGGCTTGTCACCAGAAAGACCAAGGCATGATGAGAGGGACTGAAGGTTAAGTTATCATTAGTGGCCAGTGGTTTAATAAACCATGCCTACTTAATGAAACCTCCATAAAAACCCCAAAGGGCAGGATTTGGAGAGCTTCCAGATCGCTGAGCATGGGAAGGTTCCTGGAGGGTGGAACATACAAGGGGGGCATGGAAGCTTTGCGTTCCTTCCCCCATACCTCTCCCTGTGCATCTTTTCATCTGTATCCTTTGTAATATCCTTTAAAATAAAAAGGCAAATGTAAGTGCTTCCCTAAGTTCTATGAGCCACTTTAGCAAATTGTTAATAACTGAATCCAAAGAGGGAGCTGTGGAATTCCCAATTTATAGCTGGTCGGTCATAAGTTCCAGAGGCCTGGACTTGGAACTGGTGTCTGAAGGGGAGAGGGTGTTGTGGGACTGAGCCCTCAACCCGTGGGATCTATCTCCAGGTAGATAGTGTCAGAATTGAATTGGAGGACATCCAGCTGGTGTCTGCTGCAAGTTTGATTGCTTGCTTGTTGATGGGAAGAAATCCCCACGCATTTGGTCAAAGAAGTGTGCTGCGTTGATTGTTTTGTGTCATGAGAGCAAAGGAAAAACAGTTGAGCTTTTCCACCTTCAGCTCAAAATAGGAGGAAATGGTCAATCATGCCAAACACCTTTGAAATGTTAAGATAATGACAGAGAATTGACCATTGGCTTTGGCAATATATAGGTCATTGTTGTCCTTGATAAGAACTGTTTCAGTAGAGCCCTGGAGATAAAAATCCTACTAGAATGACTTCAAGGGAGAATGAGAAGTGGAACTTCTATTGCTGATTTTAAAATAATATAATATTAACTTAAAAGGTTAAAAAATGGTGCTAATGCCAAAAGACAGCAAATATGAAAGCAATAAGAAAACTCAGAAACAAACCAAGTATATAGATTTTATTTTACATTGAACAAATAATGGTGGCATTTCAAATCTAGGGTGGGGCGAGGGAAAGAGTATAAATATATGGAGCTAGGTAATTTAGAAAAACATCCTATGTCATACACTAACTGGGTTAAACCAACAGTTCTCAGTGTGTGGCTGGAGGACAATTGGAGGGTATTGAGACCCTTGCAGGGAGTCTATAAGATAAAGACAATTGTCATAAAAATATTAAGGCATTATTTGTCATTTTTACTTTTATTCCCTCACATGTGAACAATGTAGTCTTCTAGATACTATCCGATGTGTCTTCTATTAAGCCAGACACTGTAGAGATTTGCCAAAGTATAAAGTAATGATACTATTCTCAGTAAATTTATTTTTGTTTTGAAAAAGATATTTTTCATAAAATTTATGTTTTAATATATAATATTATTATTTGTGAATAAATAAGTAGTTTTTTTAATTTCTCAGCTTCAGTCTCAAATATGACATAACCTATATAAACAAAAGCTTTTGGGGAGGGGTTCCTCAATAATTTTATGAGTGTAAAGTGGTCCTGTATCAAAAGGTTTGGGAATCACTGAGTTAAAAATTTAAATATTTTTTTTAAATTGAAAACATAAAAGTGCCAGGAAAAAACATATAATTGTTCGATAGGAAAGAGCTTTATACATAACAATACAAAAACAAGAATAAACACTTATTTATCATTTACAATGTGCTACATGTTTTGTAGTTTCTCATCAAATCTCACAACAACCTTATGACACAGTCATAGTTACTATCTCCATTTACAGATGAAAAACTAAAACTTAGGCAGTTTAGCTAATTTGCCCATTGTCAGAGTTAGCAAATGCAAGAGTGGATTGTGAACCCAGATCTACACTCCTATCTACTATTTTACATTGCCACCCTTCAATTTACCGTTTCTCCAACCAACATATTTTTCACATATATACAGTTTTTTTTTTTTTTTTTTTTTTTTTGAGACAGAGTCTCACTCTCTCACCTGGGGCGAGTGCCGTGGCATCAGCCTAGCTCACAGCAACCTCAAACTCCTGGGCTCAAGCGACCCTCCTGCCTCAGCCTCCCGAGTAGCTGGGACTACAGGCATGTGCCACCATGCCCGGCTAATTTTTTCTATATATTTTTAGCTGTCCAATTAATTTCTTTCTATTTTTTTTTTTTTTTTTTTTGGTAGAGACGGGGTCTCGCTCTTGCTCAGGCTGGTCTCGAACTCCTGAGCTCAGAATGATCCGCCCGTCTCGGCCTCCCAGAGTGCTAGGATTACAGGCGTGAGCCACCGCGCCCGGCTGTACAGTTTAAACTTAAACCTACAAAACATTCACTGCCCTAGCTTAAATGATAAAAGCCATGCAGGCTGTATCTACAACTATTATGTGCAGGGGAAACATGAGGGAGTTCTGACCTGCCTCCTTTGCCACTGGTTCCACCTCCAACCAGTCCTTAAATACAGTGCCCAACAAATGGATTGTGTTAAAGAGGAAGAATAAAAAAATGTTCACATGAATAGCCCTAACTATGTCTCCAAATCTGCCAGATCTAAGAGAAAGAAAAAATCACTTTCATCTGTGGATCTTTGTTGTTGTTGTTGTTATACTTGATATTAAAAAGTAGAGCTTTGCCTTAAGTACGCCTCATTTGCTGCTAGCTCCAATAGAACTGAAAGGAAAGGAAAAGACAAACTATATAAAATGGGGCTGGGCCCAGTGGCTTACGAGTGTAATCCCAGCACTTTGGGAGGCTGAGGCAGGAGGGTTGCTTGAGGCCAGCCTGGGTAACACAGTGAGACCCTGTTTCTTCAAAAAAAAGAGAAAAGTAAAAGAAAGAAAAAAGACAACTATCCATTCATCCCCTGGGTTTGGAAACACAAGAGGCTTAAATGATCTTGTGCACAGGAGAAACCTAAGGAAATTGACTTTTCTATCTTAACAAAGTGCTTACAGTGTGAATAGTCAGCTTACTTCATTGACACTATTGTGATCAGAAGGTAAAGTCAACTAGTAAATTTAGTTAAGCTATTGGCACTTGAACTACTTTAACAATTTCTTTTCTGAAAAAAGTGCTAGACAATATTAAACAATACATGTAATCAGAGGATCACATTTTTGAGAATAATGATGTTATTTTACCATAATCCATTATCCATATTCTGGATTGCCAGAATGATGAGGTGATCATCAAAAATGTCTAAACCGAACTCGGAAAATCCAATTAAGAATTTTGCATTTCTTACTGATGCATGAATAGCCGGAAGGACAGGGAAAGACCTCCTTGCCAAGGCTCTTGGCTTTCCAAAGACAGCTTTCTTAAATCATATTATTTATGCCACCTACATCTAGAGAGTAATATATAAAATGGAAACAGGGCAGGAGGCATTGTTAGAGAAAAAAAAGAAGGGGCGAATGAACTAAGGAGGAAATGAACGCTTCAATATCCACAGAAGTGCTGTCAGTTCTCAAAGAACTCACTCCAAAACATATTTCTAAAAGATGAAATAATTTATTTCAAAGTCCCCTCCAAGAAAAGCCTTTCCTTTGATTTACATTCTAGGAGCTTCTGTACTCCCAAGCTTTGCCCAGGGGCCTGGCACTCTGGCACTCACCTACCACAAAGAGTTCATTCGACATGTCTTTACACACTTGGCTCCATTTCTAATTATTTATCTATAACCTTCTCTCTCACTCTCACTTCCATTCACCTCATTTAAAAAAATGTTAGGGGAATCTCAATCTTTTGCCTGAACTTAAAGATACCAATATGTTTTTCTTATTTTAATCTTTCTGCTTTTCATACTGAATTACATATTTTAGGATTTTTTAAATCTCTAATAAATTGTTAAATATTTGTCAAAAATGAAATTTGGTATTGAAGGTATGTGGCATTTAAGGATCACCCCAAAATATGCCACTCTGACATAAGGATTATTTTGAGCTGAAGGTAATTAAGAATCAACAGATGCAAGATGACTCCTCTGCTCTCCCTTTATTTACCTAAAAGCAAGGCATCAACATCCTTTTGCGGGAGTGCCTCCCCCTTGTACCAAAAAGAGGAGACTCATCATTGAAGACAGGGAGTCAACAGCAAAATGAGTTCACATAAACAGACCTTACTAAAATTAAAATAGCCCTTATCTTCCATTAGTTCCCCCATATGTTCCATAGTTACTTCCCCATGATTTATCATCCCTTGAAGCTTGAACCACCTTTCCTTTGTTAAAAGGGTATATAGGCCCCCAAGTCTAGCCACTTCTGTGAGTTTCACTTTGTTTCTGTGAATTCTCATGCATATAAACATTAATAAAAATTGTGTGCTTTTCTCCTATTAATCTTTCTTTTGTTTAATTCTTAGGCCTCACAGACACTGAACCTAAGTAGATAGAGGAAAAGTTTGCTGTTTACCAATGCAAAGTTTTAATATTAGACATCAAGTTTGTCAAATCCCTATTTTGAGTGATTTTCCTAGCTAGAGTGCAGTGGTGTCATCATAGCTCAATGCAACTTCAAACTCCTGGGCTCAAGCAATCCTCTTGCCTCAGCCTCCTGAGTAGCTGGGACTACAGGTGGGTGCCACCACACCTGGGTAATATTTTTATTATTTGTAGAGACAGGATCTCACTATGTTGCCCAGGCTGATCTCGAACTCCTGAGCTCAAGCAATCCTCCCAGCTCAGCCTCCCAAAGTGCTAGGATCACAGGCATGAACCAACTCTCCCAGCCTACCCCAGAATATTCTTTGATTACACATCTCCAGTGTATCATAATTTATCTGAGGAAAATCATTCAATGTTTATAAATCTCTAAGATCCAATTGCCTTTACCTCCTTGATATACTCATTGCAGCAGAAATCAGGGGGAATAATATTTTGCAAAATCCACAAAATACGAGTACCTCTGACCCTGTGATACCGCATTGGTTTTGCTGTCAGTGGGATTGGATAGAGGCAAGGTGCTAAATAGGAACAACTTTTTTAAGGCCTTCTATCTACTTTCATTTGCCTCTCTCTCATTTCTGTTTCCTGGTAACCCTATTGAGTCACCACACTGTCCTCATATTCCACTCTTACTGCTCTGATAATCACCTCATTACTACAAGTGCAGAATTTCACTTAGATTTTCTTCCTCTCTTAAGTACCCCAACTACCAAAATTATGGCTGCCCTCTGATCAAAGAATGTCATGCTCTCAAAGCAGCTGCTCTTTATTATAAGTAGACCAATCCAATTAAAATTAGTCACAATACGGTGGAAATAAATAATCTAATACCCATTTTCCTTTCCTAGCCTCCCAGAGAGCATTTGTACTTGGCAATTCAGATAAATCTCATACTGGTATGATTTCAGTGACAAATTGAACAAATTTCAGTAAATTAGGGGATGAGTAAAAGGTAATAAAATAGAGAAAGTAAGTGTAGAATGCTCTCTCAAGAGGTATAGTGAAGGCTGCAGCCTAAGGGAGAAGCTGGGTCAAGGAAAGGTTTACTACTCTTTTTGTTTGTTTGCTTTATTCACTGGGGCCTGGAGGGTGAGTGGACTTGAACTTATTTGCTGGCTGAAAGGAAAGTGCCAATAGTGAGGGAGTGGTAGGAATACGGCAGAAAGATTTGAAAATTGATGGATCAAGATCCTGAAGGAGAGATAGGGTGATTGGGTCACAGAGAGGAGATGGGATCAAGGGCACAGATGAACCTTGGAAAAGAATTAGGCAGAAATGGGTAGAACTATATACATATATATATATATATATATATATATATATATATATACACACATATATGCGCAGAGAGGAGAGGAAAAAATCACTGAGGTTTTTTGTTTGCTTTCTATGGTGCAGAAGTTAAAATGATTTGCATATACTGAAGTGGTAGGGGTGAGAGGAGAATAGGGCCTGAACAAAGTGATAAGTTTTGAAACAGTAACCTTGGAGACTAGAAAAGGAAGGTCAATAGGGACAGAAAATAAAATGATTGATAAACAATACTGACAGCTGAATCAAGGTGAGAAAAATACATATTTAGTGATGGCAAATCGTTATACAATGTAATCATCACAAGCAACTCAACCAAGACAGGACAGCTTGAAAGGAGAAGCAAAATAAATGGATGATTGGACTGATCTAAGTGTGGGAATGTGTAGGATAGCTAAGGAAAATGACAGAAAGACACAGAGGTTGAGTGCCTATGGAAGTGTCCACACTTGGTACAGAAGGATGTGAAATTAAAAGTGGCTGAAAAGGTTGCTTAATGGATATAAAAGTATAGCTAGATAGGAGAAATAAATTCTGGTGTTCTATAGCACTATAAGGTGACTGTAATTAGTAATAATTTATTATATATTTTCAAATAGCTAGAAGAGTGGAAATTTGAATGTTCCCACACAAAGCAATTATAAATGTTTTAGGTGATGGATACGTTAATAACCCTGATTTGAGCATTATACCTTGTATACATGTATTAAAATATCACACTGTACTCCATAAATATGTACCATTATTATGTGTCAATTAACAATAATAATAAAAGCAAAAAAAGTAATAAAACTCTGGAAAAAAGAAAGTAGCTGATCTGGAGGAATATGGAGAGGCAAGGATTGACATTCTCAGTGAGGCTAAGAGCTATTAATATTCAGAGGGAGAGGTAGAAAACCTGATGAAAGAAATCATGTTTAAAATTTTAGAGTTGGTAAAAGTATATAGACTTTCAAATCAGTCAAATCTTGGTTCACATCTTTTTTAATGTTTTATTTTATTTTTAAAACTGGGACCTCTAGTACTATGCTGAATAAAAGTGTCATAAGTGGACATTTTTGTCTCATTCCAGATCTTAGAGAAAACCCTTTCAACTTTTCTCTGTTTAGTATGATATTGGGTGTGGGTTGTCATAAATGGCCTTTGTTGTTTTGAAGTACACTCCTTTTTATACCTAATTTGTTGAGAATTTTTATTATGAAGGAATGTTAAATTTTCTCATATGCTTTTTATGTATCTATCAAAATAATTATATGGTTTTTGTCTTTGAGTCTGTTCATGTGATGGATCATATTAATTGATTTGCTTGTGTTGAACCATCCTTGCATCCCTGGGATGAATCCCACTTGATCATTCTGACTGATCTTTTTAATGTGCTGTTGAATTTGGTTTGCTAATATTATTTTGCTGAGCATTTTTGCATCTGTGCTTCTCAAGGATATTGGTCTGTGGTTCTCTTTTTTTGGTGTGCCTTTGGTTTTGGTATCAGGGTATTGCTGACCTTGTACAATGAGTTTGGAAGAATTTATTCCTCTTCAATTTTTTGGAATAGTTTGAAAAAAATTGGTATTAGTTCTTGAAATGTTTAGCATTAATAGAATTCAGCAGTAAAGCCATCAGGTCCTGGAGTTTCCTTTGATGGGAGACTTTTTATTATGGACTCAATCTTGTTACTTGTTATTAGTCTGTACAGGTTTTTGATTTCTTCATAGTTCAATCTTGGCAGGTTGTATGTTTCTGGGAATTTATCCATTTCTTCTAGCTTAGGCAATTTGTTGGTGTACAGTTGTCCCTAACTTAGGTCACATCTTTACTTTCTTCATCTGCATGTCTTAGTTACTTTTGGGTAAATTTCTTTGACCTCTCCAGCCTCATTTTCCCCATCTGTAAAATGATGATACCAATAATGTTTACTCCAAGAGTTACTGGAAGCAGTATATGAGTTATATAAAGTGCTTGACACAATGTCTTGTACATAATATTATTTTGAAATTATTATAATTATTAAATTGTTATAAGGATTATTATAAGCTTTATTAGTAAAGGCAAATACTGGGTTGTGACCTTTACATTTAATTGCTGGAGTGGAGTAGAGGTGGTGAACCATAAGTCTGAGTGAAGTGTTAAGCGAGTCATCAATAAGGTTGCTTAAATTGTCTCATTTAGCACCAAATCATAAAATACCTCCAGAGTCAACTATTGACTCCAAAACAAATGAGTACTATTTTAAGATCACTGTAATTTTAATGCTTTTATGTTGCATCAAACAGGAGAAATTATTAAATGAGAGAGAGAAAACACCACTAAGACATAAATTTTATATTTCCCTTTGAACTAAGCACAAACCCTTTTCGATTCTTCCTCGAATTGATTTATTCACACATGTAAACATTATCACATCACAACTCTATTAATATGAGCTGACAATTAAAATCATTTTGAATTTGACTGTTTAGTTGGACTCACATATATTCATTGTAGAATCAGTGTCTAGGCACTTAAAAGTCACATGTTGCACTAAGTAATAAAGTTTTCAGAAAAAAAGAATGGATCTAGACAGGAGAAGGCAGTTCTTAGTGATACAAATTCAGTTATTCCTGCTATTTCCCTTAATTTAATAAATAGTACATGTTATGTGTGAAGAGCTGACATAGGTACTCAAATAAAGGAGCATCTGCTCTATTTTATGTCTAAGACAGGTAGTCATGACAACAAGAATGTGGAATCAGTATAAAATCCCAAAAGATGCATTCCAAATATTCATTTGCTTTCTTCGCACATCTACATACAAAATGACAAACCATCAACTGACAAGTAAAAATTCTGTCAAGCCAATTATTTGTCATCATATGGACCATCAGACACAGTTCGAAATGAGCCATTTCATTTTTCTCAATTCACAGTCTTCATTTACAGCTGAATGCTTTACTGTTATGCATTATTAATGTACTAAGAGTAGATTCAAATAAGTAACTCATGAGAAGATTTTATTGAACCTTTTTTTAAATTTTTATTTCAGGATATTATGAGGGTACAAACGTTTTGGTTACATTTTATGTCTTTTCTTCACCCAAGCAAGGATTAGAGGCATGCCCTTCCCCTCTACAATATTGGACTTTTTAATGAAAGAAAAATAATAATCTCACTTAATATTTGCAGACTGTGGTACATGATCATACCAAGTATTTGTCTTCTAATTACATAGACTGTTCAAAAAAATAAAAAATAAAAACAGTTTCTCAACTTTTCATCTTTATATTTTTGTACATAGCATGTCAATTACATGGAATTTCCCCTCTTGTTTTTTTTCAGATTATACCCTATTTATTCTTCAAGTTCCAGCGTCAATGCAATCATTTCAAAGACTCGCTGCATCAATGGGTCTGCAATCCTTTTCCTCTGTAGTTCCATATATGTGCTTTTATGCCTGTTTTGGCACTTATATTTTCTAGTTAAAGTACTTTTACTTTTTGAGGGGATGTTTTATTCTTCCTACCAGATATTAAACATTTTGATTAATAAGACATATTACTCATTTTTTATCCTACAGCACCCAGTTCAGTGCTTTACACACAGTAGATCTTTGATAATTGCTCATTGAAGAGAAAATGAAACACAATTCATTCACCAAGAATAAAAAACTTTACTTTTTTTGTTTTTGAAACATTTTCTAGATTACTAATTTACACCTTGACTTTATGACAGATACATTTCTGTCTTCTTTAAAACAACATGATTTAAGCTGGAAGCCTATCTATGTCTCATTTTCAGTTGTTCACTAGCTTTCTCATTTGCCAAGCTGCCAGAAGCTCTGCTTTCAAAGAACTCATTTTATCCCTAAAAGCATTTAATGTATTCTTTATTTCATTCATTCATCCATCCATTCATTTATTCATTAAACAAGCATATATTAACATTAAGTACCTATTATGTTCTGGGCTATGTTTTAGTAACTTTGAATGTGGCAATAAACAAAACAAAGTGCTTGATCTCATAGATGCTAAATTTTAGTGAGGAGAGACATAAAATAAATATATAATATGACTAGTGGTAATAAATGATGAGAAGAAAAATACATCAGGGTAAAGACAGAGAGAGAGAGAGTGAGTTAGTGAAGTACTATTCATTATAAAGAAGCTGGTCAGAGTCATGTCTGATGAGATGATGCCGGAGCAGAGACTAGAAGAAATTACAGAAGTGAACCATGTTTATTCGAGGGGAATAGCAAGTGCAAAGGCCATAAAGCAAGAGCACATATAATCAATTTCACAAACAACAGGGACGCTCGTTTGGATGAAGTGAGGTGAACAATAGGCACATGTAGACCATGATACTTCTTTGGGTTTTATGCTTAGCGAAACTGAAAGCCACTAGATTACTCTGAAAGCAGGAATAACATAAACTGACTTATTTTTATATTAGTTTCATTAAGGTATAATTTACATGCAATAAAAGGTACATAAATTTAAGTGTATAGTGTAATGAGTTTTAACAACCATGTACATGCATGTAACTACCACAACCATCAGAATTTAGAATATGTTTATTACCACCAACGGTTCTCTTGTATCTCTTTTCAATCAAAACCTACCCACACCTGTGGCTACAAGCAACCACAAACCCACTTTCTTTCATTATATGCTAAAATTGGTTATGGCTTATTATTTTTTTCATTGTACTTATTTTTAAGAGCTTTATTGCAATATAATTCACATATCATAAAATTTACCCATTAAAAGTGTACAATTTAATGGTTTGGGGTATATTGCATTATTAATATTTTTAAAGTGTGGTAAAAGATATATAACATAAAACTTGCCACTTTAGCTCAGCAAAATGGCAGACTAGAAAGCCCTAGATCTTCATTCTTCTATGGAAATATCAAATAAACAACAACATTCTGACTAAAAATCATTATAGGAGCTCTGGAAATCAGTCAAAGATCTGTATCAACTAAGTGAATGCCCATAGTAGAATTTCATAGTGTCTTTACTTGCCCTTGCCCCACTACTTCCCTAGGGTGAACACAGCAGTAATAGGAAGAGGCTAATTCCCAGCTCCCTGCCTCAGGACAGAGTGAAATTTGCAATATTCTGGCTTGTCTTTGGGCTGCCCAAGAAACTGGATTATATTTTGCCTCACTTGGACTTCAGATTGGAAATGGAGGAATTGTTTGGATCACAGACTAGAAGCCACAGAAGGCAGTAGTGGGTGCTATGGCATGTGAAAACTGCAGGGATACTTCAGACCCTCAGATGCTGGAGGACAAGAGATAACGGGTAAAGGAATACAATAAAATATCTCAGGCCCAAGAAGGATCTGAGATGAGACTCTTTGAGAAATTAAGATAATTAAAAGCAGCCAGAAAAAATGAAAGAAAGAAAATACACACACACATAGGCCCAGACAGAGGATGCATGCTCAGAAAAGATGTGAGAAGAACACAAGCCTTCACCCTGGGTAATATCAAGGCTCAGGGGCCCAGTAATCAGTAAAGGTTTTCCACACCAGTCTTCAAAGCCTGGAAAAGATGCCCGTTTCCCAAAAGTCCAGTCATAAACAAAAGATCAGAAGGCATACAAATGAAGAGGAATATATGGCCCATTCAAAGGAACAAAATAAATTTCCAGAAACTGTTCCTGAAGAAACTGTGAAATTATGAAAACTATCTTAAATATGCTTAAAGATCTAAAGGAAAACATACACAAAGAACTAGAGGAAATCAGGAAAATTATATATGAAGAGAATGAGAACAGAGAGATAGAAATTATGAAAAAGAAACAAATAGAAATCCTGGAACTGAAATATAATAAAATATAAATAATATTTAAATTTAAATATAACAATTAAATTTAAAAATTTACTAGATGAGTCAATAGCAGACTCAAACAGGCAAAAGCTTCAATGATTTTGAAGACAGGTCAATTGAAATTATCAAGTATGAGAGGCAAAAGAAAAAAAATGAAGAACAATGAACAGACACTAAGATACTTAGGGAACACAAGCAAGCAGACCAATATATTCATTATGGGAGTCTCGGAAGGAGAAGAAAGAAAAAAAAAAGGCAGAGAGCTTATTTTGAAAAACAATAGCCAAAATATTCCCAAATTTGAGCAATGACATGAACATAAAAATAGAAGAAATTCAACACATTCCAAGTAGGATAAACCCAAAGGCACTAACACCAAGACACATTATCATCAAAATGTCAAAAGTCAAAAACAAAAAGAGAATCTTGAAAGTAGAAAGGGAAAGTGACTCATCATGTCCAAAGGATGCTCAATAAGATTATCAGCAGATTTCCCAGCAGAAACCTTGGAGGTCAGAAGGCAGTAGGACAATATATATAAAGTGCTAAAAGAAAAAAAAACTGTCAACAGAGAATTCTATACCCAGCAAAACTGTCCTTCTAAAATGAGGGCAAAATTAAGACAATCTCATATAAATAAAACAGAGTGAGTTGATTGGTACTAGACTTGCCCTATTAGAAATGCTGAAATAAAAAAAAAAAAGAAATGCTAAAGAGAGTCCTTCAAGTTGAAATGAAAGAACACTAGGCAGTAATTGTAAGTTATATGAATATATAAAGTTCCGAGGTAAAGATAAGTAGATGGGCAAATATAAAATAATATTATTGTAATTTTGGTTCATAACTCCACTTTTTATTCTTATATAGAATTTAAAATACAAAAGCATCAAACAATTATAGATATATATTAATGGGTACATGAGAGATAAAGATGTTATTTGTAACATTAATAATATAAACTGGAGATCAGAGTTGTAAAGGAGTAGAAATTTTATAGCAATTGAAGTTAAATTGAGGTGAGTTTTAAATAGATTGCTATAACTTTAAGATGTTATATGCAATCCCCATAGTAACAGAAAAGGTAATATCTGTAGAATATATGCAAAAGTAAATGAGAAGAGAATTAAAATGTGTCACTAAAAATATAAACAAAACACAAAGGACAGCAATAAGAGAGGATATGTGGGACCTTGAAGACATCATGCTAAGTAAAATTAGTCACAAAAGGACAAATACTGTATAATTCAATTTATATGAGATACTTAGTATAATCATATTCATAGAAATGGAAAGTAGAATGGTGATTTCCAGATGTGGGGGAAGAGAGAATAGGGAAGAATGTTTAGTGAGTATAGATTTTCAGTCAAAGAAGATGAAGTTCTAGGAGAGATAGTAGTGATTTTTTCCAATTTTTTATTTTTCATTATTTGGACACATAATAGTTGTATATGTTTAAAGGTATATGTGATGTCTTGATACTGGCATACAATGCAAATTAATCGCATCAGGGTAATTATGGTATCTATCACCACAGGAATTTATCATTTTTTTGTGTTAAGAACATTCCAATTCCACTCTTTATTTTAAAGTATAACCTAACTTATTGTTGATTATAGTCACTTTGTTGTACTATCAAATATTGTTCATTCTAACTATATTTGTCAACCCATTAACATTCTCCACTTTATGCCCCCCTCCCCACTGCCCTTCCAGCCTCTGGTAACCATAATTCTACTCTCTGTCTCTACAAGAACAATTGTTTTAAATATTTAGCTCCCTCACATGGGTGAGAACATGTGAGATTTGTCTTTCTGTGCTTAGCTTATATCACTTAACATAATGTTCTCCAATTCTATTTGTGTTGCTGCAAATGGAAGAAATTTATTCTTTTTAATGGCTAAATAATACTCCATTATGTATATGTACCACAATTTCTTTATCCATTCATCCATTGATGGACACTTAGGTTGATTCAAAATCTTGAGTATTGTGAATAGTGCTGCAATAAACATGGGAGTGCAGATACCTTTTCGATATACTGAATTCCCTTCTTTTGGATATATACCTAGCAGTGGCATTGCTCATATGGTAGTTCTATTTGTAGTTTTTTGAGGAACCTCCATACTGTTCTCTGTAGTGGTTGCACTAATTTACATTCCCATTAACAGTGTACAAGTGTTACCCTTTCTCCACATCCTCACCGGCATTTGTTATTGCTTTTTGATAAAAGCCATTTTAACTGGGGTGAGATGATATCTCATTATAGTTTCGATTTGCATTTCTCTGATGACTAATGATGTTGAGCATTTTTTCATATACCTGCTGGCCATTTGTATATCTTCTTTTGAGAAATGTCTATACCTATCCTTTGCCCATTTTTAATTGGATTATTTTATTTTTTCCTATTGAATTGTTAGAGCTCCTTATATATTCTAGTTTTTAATCCCTTGGCAGATGGGTAGTTTGCAAATATTTTCTCCCATTCTGTTGGTTGTCTTCACTTTCTTGATGGTTTCCTTTCCTGTCCAGAAGCTTTTTAGCTTAATGTGATCCCATTTGTCCAATTTTTCTTTGGTTGCCTATGCTTTTAGGGGTATTACTCAAGAAATCCTTGCTCAGACCAATGTCCTGAAGCATTTCCCCAATGTTTTGGGTTTTTTTTAGTAGACTCATAGATTTAGGTCTTAGATTTAAGTATTTAATCCATTTTTATTTGATTTTGGTATATGGTGAGATAAGAGTCTAATTTCATTCTTCTGCATATGGATATCCAATTTTCCCAGCATGATTTATTGAAGAGACTGTCCTTTCACCACTGTATGTTGTTGGCACCTTTGTCAAGATAAATTCACTATAGATGTGTGTATTTATTTCTGGGTTTTCTATTCTATTCCACTGGTCTATGTGTCTGCTTTTATGCCAGTACCAGTGTACACATCTCATACCTCTTTGTTTAAGTTTATTTCTAAGAATTTCATTATTTTCAATGCAATTATAATTAAAATTGTTTCTTTAATTTCATAATTAGATTGTTCATTCCTGATGTATAGAAATAGAACTGATTTTTTATATTGATCTTGGATCCTGCAACTTTGTTGAACTCATTTATTAATGCTAATAGTTGTGTGTGTGTGTGTGTGTGTGTGTGTGTGTGTGTGTATTCTTAAAGATTTTCTCTACATAAGATCATGTCATGTTTGAATGGAGATAATTTTACTTCTTTTCCAATCTGGATGCCAGTTATTTCTTTTTCCTACCTAATTGGCAAATTGTATGTTTTCAAAATAAACTTAAAATGACCAATTTGCTTTAAATAATTTGGAGGTTAATCATATTTTACAATAATGTAGAAAAAACACTTTCTGATAATTTTGTTGAAATATTTTCTATGACTAAATTTCACATCTATATGCTATACCTTAAATTAATACTTATATAGCTGAATCTAATGACTGCTTATCTCCAATGTTTCTTCTAAGAAGTAGGTATTGAATGGTTTCAGAATGATAATCTAAAATATGAAAGTTATATTTGCCATTTTTACTTTTATTTACTTTTTCTTTTTTCAGATACAGGGTCTCACTCTGTCACCCAGGCTGGAGTGCAGTGGCCAGATCATAGCTCATTGCAGCCTCAAACTCCTGGGTTCAAGCAAGCCACCTGCCTCAGCCTCCCTAGTATCTGGGAATATAGGTTCCTGCCAACATGCCTGGCTGCCACTGTCATTTCAAAGGGTAATACCATCAGACAAATAGGAACTCTTGAAAATTACTGATCCAACTTCTGTGCTTGAGGCTGGACATTGGTGAAGATCTCTAATCTTTAGTTATTTGACTAAACAAGAAATCCTAACTGTCCATTGGATATTTGTAAAGAAACTTCAGTACCTCCAGCTGCAGTTTAGCAATATAATGAATAAATTCCCACTTGGGGAGCCAAGGTTGATAAGTGGGTTGAAATTCTTTCCAACTTTTTTCTCTAAATTAATTATTATTATTATTATTATTATTATTGCTTTCCAAACATATCTGGTCTTCATTTATTTGTTTTGGGGAAGTTTACATTTATATGGGAAACCCACTCTTAGAAGTTTTTTCTAGTCATAGACTTTGAATTCTATGATTATGTATTTTAGTAAGAAAAATAACTGCTAGCTAATCATCCAGTTAACATCTCTAAATCATCTTGAATCCTTTGGGATAACAAGTATGTGACTTGCACACATATCTCTTAGATGCCAGGGCAGGGGTCTGCAGAAATAGCAATAATGTGGAAGTTCAGAAACATGAGTTCAAATCCCAAGTCTACCACTAAATAGCCAAAAAGTACTTGGGAAAGCGGTCTTCTTGCCTCTCTAAGCCTCAAGTACCTCATAGGCAAAGCAACATCACAATTGCAACCACAGAGTTCCCTAGCATCCAGCCAGCCGCTCTCCTAATCTTGCTTGCAGATGTTAGTTTTCTAACATGGAAAAAGAAGGAAGCTCCTTGACATCAAGCTGCCAAATAGGTGAAAGGACTCAGTCTTCCCCCTGCTTCTCTTTAACTCGTTCTTTGCATTCTTAACCTCACATCACCATCTCTTCCCTATTTATTGTACCATTTATGAGTTCATATTCCTCTCAGCAGAACTTTGGTAGCTTAATAGAAATTGAGAGTGCCTGTGTATGTACCGAATTGCTAGTCCCTGTGGTTTATTTTTTTTTTCTTTTTTTATTTCAGCATATTATGGGGGTACAAATGTTTAGGTTACATACATTGCCCTTTTCCCCCACCCCGAGTCAGAGCTTCAAGTGTGTCTATCCCCCAGACAGTGTGCACCAAACCCATTAGATGTGTGCATACCCATCCCCTCCACCCTCGTCCCATCTGCCCGACACCCGATGAATGCTATTCCTACACGTGCACTTAAGTGTTGATCAAACCAATTTGTTGGTGAGTACATGTGGTGCTTCTTTTGCCATTCTTGGGATACTTCACTTAGTAGAGTGGGTTCCAGCTCTATCCAGGATAATACAAGAGTGCTAGATCACCATTGTTTTTTGTGGCTGAATAGAACTTCATGGTATACATATACCACATTTTATTAATCCACACATGTATCAATGGGCACTTGGATTATTTCCACATCTTTGCAATTGTGAATTATGCTGCTATAAACATTTGAGTGTGGATGTCTTTTTTGTGTAGAATGTCTTTTGTTCTTTTGGGTAGATGCCCAGTAATGGGATTGCTAGATCAAATGGTAGTTCTACTTGTATCTCTTTGAGGTATCTCCATATTGCTTTCCACAGAGGTTGTACTAGTTTGCAGTCACACCAGCAGTGTATGAGTGTTCCTATCTCTCCGCATCCACGCCAACATTTATTGTTTTGGGACTTTTTGATAAAGGCCAGTCTCACTGGAGATAAGTGATATCTCACTGTGGTTTTGATTTGCATTTCCCTGATGATTAGACATCTTGAGCATTTCTTCATATGTTTGTTAGCCATTAGTCTATCATCTTTTGAAAAGTTTCTGTTCATGTCCTTTGCCCACTTTTTGATAGGGATGTTGGATTTTTTCTTGTTGATTTTCCCGCGTTCTAGATAGATTGAGTTATCAGCCCTTTATCGCACGTGTAACATGCAAATATTTTCTCCCATTCTTTAGGTTGTCCGTTTGCTCCCATGATAGTTTCCTTGGCTGTGCAGAAACTTTTTAATTTGATCAGGTCCCATTTATTTATTTTTGTTGTTGCTGTGATTGCCTTTTGGGTCTTCTTCATAAATTCCTCACCTAGGCCAATATCTATAAGAGTTTTGCTGATGATATGATCTTATATCTAGAAAACCCCAAAGATTCTTCCATGAGACTACTGGAATTGATAAACGAATTCCGCAAAGTCTCAGGTTAAAAAATCGATGTGCAGAAATCAGTAGCATTCCTATACACTGACAACAGTCAAACTGAGAACCAAATCAAAGACCCAATACCCTTCACAATAGCAACAAAGAAAATAAAGTACCTACGAATATATTTAATTAAGGAGGTAAAAGACCTCTACAGGGAGAATTATGAAACACTGAGGAAGGAAACAGCAGAGGACGTAAACAGGTGAAAAACCATACCATGCTCATGCGTCAGCAGAATCAACATTGTTAAAATGTCTATATTACCCAAAGTGATCTACAGATTCAATGCAATCCCTATTAACATACCAACATCATTCTTCACAGATGTAGAAAAAATAATTCTAAGTTTCGTATGGAACCAGAGAAGACCCTGTATAGCAAAAGCAGTCTTAAGCAAAAAGAACAAATTGGGAGGCATCAATTTACCAGACTTCCAGCTATACTACAAGGCTATAATAACTAAAACATCATGGTACTGGCACAAGAACAGGGACATAGACCATTGGAACAGAACTGAGAACCCATATATAAAACCATCTTCATATAGCCATCTAATCTTTGACAAAGCAGGCAAAAACACACTGGGTGAAGAAGCCTTATTCAATAAATGGTGCTGGGAAAACTGGATAGCCACATGTCGAAGACTGAAACAGGATCTGTACCTTTCACCTCTTAAAAAAATCAACTCACGGTGGGTAACAGACTTAAACCTAATGCATGAAACTATAAGAATTCTAAAGTAATTATTTTCAATATGCTAGTCCAGACGGGTCTCTCACATTGGCAACATGCTATGCTCCTAACACATTCAAGTTTAATTTCTGCTTAGTACATGTAGTAAGTTTATTTCCTTTGATATAGAATTAACAGAGCAATGAGTCTCCAAATGAGGTAAAATTGTAATATTTGCATAGTAAAACTTTCTTTGAGAAACTTTGTCAAAACCTCTGTTGAAATTATCCATTGTCAGATCATAAAAATTTTAATTCCAAGTTTGTTTATTTCATCAAAAAATTCACCATATGGGAAGTTTTAAAATAGCAATTATATGCCAAATACATAATTACTGGAAGGGAATAATTATTTTCTAGGCCAGACAGGAGGTTTCAGCAGCACTGTGATATTGAACATGTCTATTACATGTAAAAGCACCTGCATTGTGCTTTAACACAGCTCATAAGTTCCTAATACATATCATTCTTGGAAATGTACTTAATGTGCCTTATTATCCCCACAAAAGGTTAAATTAACATAAATTCAACAATGATTGCAATATGCTTACCATTCATTTCCTAAGAGCTATAATATATTTAGTAATATGTTTTTGTTATTTAATAGTATGTAGCTTACAATAAAGGAAAAACCTGTGCCTACATAAGTAAAAATATATATGAATGTAGCAGAACCTTACCTGAGGTTGATAATTTATCATTCATTGATATTCAAAATAGTACATTTAAAAGTTTAATTGCTTACAAAAATGATTTTTAAGGACATATTGCTGAACACATGACCTGCTACCTGTTCTCTTAACCATCATATATAATTTAGCCTCCAGTATTGAACAGAATTAGTGCCATAATGCAAAATATTCTTACATATCACTAATATCTTGAATAAGCCAAAGACACAAAGACAAAGAAAAAGCATTACAACTACAGGTTTATTTATATTTCTAATATATATTATAATTTAAAGCTATATAAAGTACACATTAAAGTTGTTTTCTGACCATTCTTATTCATTCATAGCATAGAAAATTTTTCTTAATAATACTCCTTAAAGATGTATCAAAAGTAGAGGTTTGATTTAAAAATAAGCAAGCAGATCTGGATTCATCAGTTCCAACGAAGTAGAACTTAGATTGAAAACGTTTAAGAAACTTCATTTAATAGAGATCAGAGAAATTTAGAAAATACATTCCTGGAATAACTCAATCCAAAATCCAATTATTAGATACAAAATATTCTCCTGGAACCTACAATCTCATTAAGAGAAAAAACATTTTGTGACAATAGATATATTAAAAACTCCATGTGATGGCCTACAAACGAATTTCATACTATTTTGATGAGTTAGAGCTAAAGAAAGATGAATGCCCATCTAAGAAAATAAGTTTTGCTTCTCTGGTGAGGAGTACCTTTCTCCGTTGAGTTCAAAGGACTCCATCTAAGTTTCAAGATGTAAGAACCAGAGGACTTGGATTAATACCCAGGAACAGGAGTCACCTCCAGTGCTTGAATTTATGAGGATCATGTTTATAGTTCTATGGAGAAACATTTTATCAGAAAAAAAATATTTTTGAAAAGAAAGAAGATTCTGCTTTCATGATAATGCTTCATCTATACATCACTAAGTTTCTGTTATGAAATATAAAACCTATACAATTCAAAAATGAGCCTTAATACTTTGTGAATTGCACAGGTCAGTTAACAAATACTGGCAGGCATTGGCGACTCTAATAATGAATACAGACCTTAATTTAAATCAGTAGATGTTTTTGTCTAATCTCTGCTAAATCCTGCTTTCATCCTGATTTAATCCTTTAATCAACAGCCATTAAAGTATTATACTTGGCATTCAAAGCTTTTTATAATCTGATACCACTCTAACTACCCAACCTTAATTTTTTGTACTCTTTAGCATTCACTATTTCCCTTGACTATTCCACTAACATGTCAGGATCAGTCCTGCCTTTGTCTTTCTATAGAGTGTTTATCTTGATCAAATCCTACTCAACTTTCAAATTCTAGTTCAAGACCCACTTCCTGTATGAAAATTTCTTATGCCAGTCCTCATTTATTTCAATTTTTAAATTCTTATAGCCTTTTGTATGCAGTATATAATCCAATCTTTAATTATATATGGACTTATATTGGGATAACAATTGTGTATGTATTCAATGAACATTTACTGAATATGCCTCTAAAATGCCTGGCACCATGCTAGGCACTCAAGTGGTAAAGTGCATAAGATATAGTCTCTTTCCTCAGAAATCAGACAGTGTCTGCCAGGAGAGGAAGCAGGCACACAAAATGTGAGAAGTAATGTTAAAAGCAAAGTACTGTGACAATATGGAGAAACAACCAGTGAATTGTGCCTTACAGAAAAATGTATGACAAAGCAGAAAAGGTTTTATAGGAGATTAAACATGAGTTGAGCTTTCAAGGATATATAAATTTTCTGAGTTGGTAAGAGGGAAAAAGGCATTGTAGGGTTTCTACTTCTAAGTATGCCCTACCACATGAACCCCTCACCTATCTTATGGAAAAATCAACTGTAAAACATGAGTATTCAGGAAACTGCATATAGTCCAGTGTGACAAAGCAGCATTTCCCAAAATGTGTTCTCTGAGAGAGCTTTGTGCAGGCTGCTAGGAGGTGTTATTCAAATACTGGTTTTGTGATCAAATAAATTGGGAAAAATTGATTAATATTAAACAGACATCTTCACTGCAGGATTTTTTCAAAGCTTTTAAATACTAATACATTTCATGCATTTCTAAAAATAAAATATAGTATGCAGTAGTATCCAAACTTATATGACCGTGGAAACTTTTCCTAGAGCTAATGGAATTAAGATTCTCCAGAAAACACTAACGTGCTTTTAGTGCATTGTGGAGTGAGTGGCGAATAATGTAGCTAAAAACAGAGATAAGAGTCAAATTTTAAAGGATCTTAAATAACTTTCTAAGGATGTTAGATTTTTTTCTATAGACAATAGAGAAACATTAAATATTTTATATAAAAGAGTTATATAATCAGACCTATGAAAAAATACATCAGGCAGCAAAATAAAGGATAGATTCAAGGGGGCAGTGTCTAGAACCAAAGAAATCAGTTGACTTCAAGTTCTCAGGTGACTGGGAAAAAAAGAAATAAATCAGTTCAGATGTTACTGCAATGAGAACTAAGATGAGGGCCTGCATTGGATTAATAGTAATTAGAGAAATGTTATTAATAACATTGTCTCAATTGAATGTTGATTTATTTGAAATCTAAAACTATGGTAAATGTTGTATTTCTTATATTCTTTTCCTTTAACCATAGGATCCGCATAATGCTGAGGATGTCAGAGTGTAAATTTTTTAAGTGCATGTTCATTAAATATCTTCTGAGAAGTAAGTGAGTGTGACAACTCTGGGCTCCTTGAGAACATTAGGCAGAAAAGAAATTATTCTTTAAATCAAGACCTCTGCCGGGCGCGGTGGCTCACGCCTGTAATCCTAGCACTCTGGGAGGCCGAGGCGGGCGGATCGTTCTGAGCTCAGGAGTTCGAGACCAGCCTGAGCAAGAGCGAAACCCCGTCTCTACCAAAAATAGAAAGAAAATTAATTGGACAGCTAAAAATATAGAGAGAAAAAAATTAGCCGGGCATGGTGGCACATGCCTGTAGTCCCAGCTACTCGGGAGGCTGAGACAGTAGGATTGCTCAAGCCCAGGAGTTTGAGGTTGCTGTGAGCTAGGCTGACGCCACGGCACTCGCCCCAGGCAACACAGTGAGACTCTGTCTCAAAAAAAAAAATAAAATAAAATAAAATAAAATAAATCAAGACCTCTAAGTACAAACTTCATTTTCCCGGTGATTATTCTAAGACCATTGTAGGATCCAGCCTCCAAGCCAGCCCCAGTGACCGCCACCTCCAAGTATTCATCCTCAATAGTCCCAAATTATACCAGGGTTTCTCTGGAGAACCAAGAAAATATAGCTGAAATGATGGTTATGTCCCTTCTGAGATTAGGTTATAACATCTATCTTGGTCACTCACACTCTTTGTCTCCTGGATCATTCACTCTGGCAGCCCTAGGCAGTTGCCCACATGGTGAGTAACTGAAGCCTCAGCCAACAGCCATGTGAATAAGCTTGGAAGTAGATCCATGCAAACAGTGAGCATAAGAAGCCTAGAGTACCTACGCTAACATCCAATAAAAAAACATTCTAAAACAAAATGCATTACCAAAGATTATAACATTACCATAATAATAAGAGGGTCAATTCAGTGGGACATAACAATAATAAGCATGTATTCACCCAATAACAAAGCTTCACAATGCATAAAGCAAACCTGACAAAATTAAAGGGAAACATAGACAATTCCTCAACTGTACTGGAGATTTTAACACCCTTCTCTCAGAAATTGATGGAACAATTAGACAAAAAAGAAATCAGCAAAAATTTAGATCTGAACAAGAGTATAAATCACTTCAATTTAATTGATAGTTATAGGACACACACAACAATGACAGAATACACATCTTTTTCAAGTGCATATAATTTTCCATAATTATATAGTGAGCTGATATTTGACAAATGTGCCAAGGTAATTTCTTGAAGAAAGATAATCTTTTCAACAAATGATGCTTGGGTAACTATATGGCTACATAGAAGAAAACAAACCTTGACTCTTATTGTACACCATACACAAAGATTAACTCAAAACAGATTATATATCTAAATCTAAGAATTAAAACTATTAAACTCCTAGAAGAAAACACAGGAGAAAATTTTTATGACATTGAGTTGGGAAAAAACTTTTTTAATAGAGCACCAAAAACTAAAAGTTTAAAAGAAAATGATGAAATAGACTCCATGGAGATTAATAATGTTTGCTATGTGGAAGACATAATTAAGAAGACAAAAGATAAACCATAGCCTGGGAGTAAATGTTTTCAAAACACATATCTGACAAAGGACTCTTGTATCAAGAATATATAAGGACAAAGAAGATATACAAACAGCCAATAAGCACTCGAAAAAATGCTCAGCATTATTAACCATTAGGGAAATGCAAATCAAAAGCACAATATAATACAAGAATTGTTCAAACCAAACTGATAAACAAGTGTTGGTGAAGATGTGGAGTATTGCTGATGAGAATGTAAAATGGTGTATCTATTTTGTAAAAGAGTTTGGAAGTTACCCAAAAGGGTAAGCATAGAGTCTTGGTAAGACTTAGAAATTCCACTCCTGGGTATTTACCCAGGAGAAAGGAAAACATATAGCCACATGAACATGTATATGTAAATGTTCATAGCAACATTATCTGTACTATTCCCAAACTGGAAATAACCCAAATGTTTTGTCCATATATGAATAAACAAAATGTGGTATATTCATAATTGGAATACTAGTCAGAAATAAAAAAAGAGTTACCTATTGGTACATGCAACAATGTAAATAAATCTCAAAAACATGGCAAGTCTGCAGTTCTCAATCAGAAACGACCCCCCCCCCCAACCATGGAATATTTGGCAATATCTGGAGACAGTTTTGGTTGTCACAACTAGGAGATGTTACTGGCATCTAGTAGGTAGAGCTTAGAAATGCTGCTTAATAAGCATAGAGCATTTCCTCACAACAATGAACTATCTAGCCCAAATGTCAATAGTGTCAAGGTTGTGAAACCTGGTTCTAAGTGGAAGAAGTCAAACATAAAATATTACATACAGTATGATTCCATTTATATAAAATTCTAGAAAAGGCAAAACTATAGTGACACTCAACAGATAAGTGGCTACCTGAGGCCAGAAATGAAAAGAGGGGATCAAGTTAAAGGGACATGAGTTGAGGAAACTTTGCAGGGTAACAGAGCCATTCTACATACTGATTGTAGTGGTGTTTACACAATTGTACACAATTACCAAAATTCATCAAGCTGTGCACTTGAAATTGATTTTTAAAATATTGCATGCATATTAATCACACTTTAAATATAAAGATATCACAGCTGGGGGGAAAGCATTGAAAGAGAGTCTAAGGGACCTCCAAAGATGAGCTTTACCAACCTCAACTATAAGATTGGGAAGAGCTAAACTTAAACTGCATTGACACTTCCAGGTCACTGAGCTATTCTATTATTTAGCACAACGTCACACCAGCATACCTTGATACATTAAAACTAAAGAGTGAAATCATTGTCCAATTGAGTTCTACAAAGGATAATGTATAATAAAGATGTTTTATACTCTTCTAGCTCTTTTAATTCTTCAAAATATATTCCCATTAGAAGCAAACCTAGTTCAAGATTATTCGACCAAGTGAGAATTTCTGAGAGATTATTCACCATGGCAGGCAGAGTATTATACATAGTGCTTTTATGAATTTTCATAACCTTTACTATAGAGTTTCCTTGATAAATAAATAAAAGCTTTCCTGGAGATCCTGAGATAAACTTATTTCTTTGAAATTCTGGGAACACTGAAACTCTCTTCATAACATAGGCTAACATTTGCTCCGTGGCCACAAAAGGAACACCTACTACACTTCCTTAACAAACATTGCTTTGACTGTGAAGTAAGGAAGGTAGAATTTCAGTTGATGAAATTTGATCAACAGGAGGTGAGAGTTACTTCTTCCTTCTGGGGTTAGATCAGAACTTTGCTTTCATTTTGAGTCTTACTGAGACAATTATATAAGGAAATAGGTCCTTACCTTTGCTACTCTGAAAAAAAAAGTTATTTCTCCCATTTGTGTCATTAAACCCTTGGAAAAAAATCATCTTAGAAGTAATAAAAAGCATTACATTCAGCTCTTGTGTAAAAGATTTCTTCTGAAGGCAGAGAAATAGAAAGCAGGGTTGCCCTCAAAGTCCCTGGAGGCTCCAGAGTTCTGTGTGAATCCTAGCAACCCTAATAGAGCTATAAAGACAAGGAAAAACAAGAAGATGCAGAAAGAAAGCTCTTTTCCAGTGTTTCAAACTCTGAAAAGCAAGCGTTTTTAATTCTGACTTGGAAAATTTCTTAGTTTTACCATATTCATCCAAGTCAATGCCTTTCAATACTAATAACCTACCCTTGCATATCCCTCAGATGACTTCTTATATGGCCATCTAAGTCTCATTCCATACTGGTGCGCCTCTAAATGTTTTTTTTTTCAGTTGTGATTTTGGATTTATTTGGTATTTTTATTTTTTATAAGGAGAATATATTTATGAATTTAATTTATTTTTAAAAATAAATTTTATTGTGTATGTTTAAGGTATACAACGTAATGTTAAGAGATACATATAGATAGTAAAAAGGTTACTATAGTTAAGCAAATTAACATATCCATCATCTCACATAGTCATTTTTTTTCTTTGTTTCTGTGGCAAAAGCAGCTAAAATCTATTCATTTAGCAGGAATCCCACATATAGTACAATTTTGTTCCATATAGTCCTCATGTATAAACGTTAGATCTCTAGACTTGTTCATCCTACATTTCTACTACTTTATATCCTCTAATGTATATCTCCCCATTTCCTCTGTCCAACCCCTGCCACTGTTGGTAACCACTGTTTTGTTCTCTATTTTTTTAATTGCACATATAAGTGAGATCATATGATATTTTTCTTTCTGTGTCTGGTTTATTTCACTTAGCATAATGTCCTCCAGGCTCATCCATGCTGTGGCAAGTGGCAAGATGTCCTTCTTTTTAAGGACTGTATGATATTCCACTGCATGTATGAAAATATCTGCACTTCTGTGTTCATTGCAGCGTTATTCACAATAGTCAAGATACGGATACAGCCTAAGTGTCTGTTGATGGATGAATGGTTAAAGGGGTTTTTTGGTTTTTTTTTTTTTTCTTTTTTTGGTACAGATAGGATCTTGCTATGTTGTTCAGGCTGATCTCTAACTCCTGGACTCAAGCAATCCTCTCATCTCAGCCTCCCAGAATGCTAGGATTACAAGCATAAGCCACCACTCCCAGCCTAAGGGTTTTTAATTTGGGGCTTCCAATTAATGATTCTGGGATGATACCACAGCTAGGAATGCTCTCAGGTAAGCCAAGATGGTCAGTTTTAATGTGTGGCCAGTTTGGGGAAGCTCATTGACAGTCATATTTTGGCACTACTTTGATTCAGACTAAACTAGTAAAATAATTAGTTGTTCATACAAAATAAGAAAATACTGACTATCGTGTCATGGCTTTTGTAATGAGCTTATAGAAATCCACACAAATTAACCAGGATCTTTCTAGTAAGAACTTCCCTAGGAGCAGGGGCTGGGAAAAATAAGACTAGGTTGAATTGGCTCACCTTCCCCTCTCCCTCCATCTTCACCTTTGCCTTTTTATGTCTTCTTTGTATATAAGAGCTTGGTTGGAGGAAGAAGAAAAAGAGCTTACAGCTAGGGTGTGGAAAGGGGCTTTCCTGGGAATAGTAGAAAAAGAGAGATTGGGGGACAGAGATTCAGGATTTTTCAAAAATGGAATATTTTCAAAATAGCATTACTCAGTAACTAGGTTATATATAATGTATATGATGCACCAAATTGCCTAGTTAACATTAGAAATGTCTTGATGTGGGAAAAGTATAGGGATTGCCCACATCATCATATATAATGTACTTACTGGACAATAAATTTCCAAAAATATTTCACTCTTTTTAAATTATACTATTTTGATAATTTGAGGAGCTCCAACTATTCCAGCCTTGTAATAACCAGAGTGAATGCAGCTCCAGAACATTCTCCTTTCATGTGATTGAATGAATTATATATGCCAAACATGGAAAAGCAGGAAAGGACTCTGGAAAATCAAGCAATATTTTAACTGTTTAGATGAGCTATTTTTTGTTTGTCATCCATGTCCTCTCCTCACATATTCTGTCCTTTGAATAATCATTCTCTTGAAACAACAAGAAACTCTATGTTGCTCTATTGCCTTGTCAATGGCCCAAACTCAAGCACAAGCATCCATATATCTCTCTCTGCCTCCCTCCCTCTCTCCCCCTCTTTCTCTTTCTCTCCCCCCGCCCCACCCCGCCTCATAATTCTCATCATCCCCTAAATCTTCTTCCCTCAGGCCCCTGCTCATAACCAGGCAGTATCTGGCAGAATACACAGAGCTAATCTCAATGGGTATTTATGAGATGATAGGCCAAGCAACCCAATGCATTTTAACATGATTCAAGAACCAGCTCCTCTTTCTATTCCAGCACATCCCTTCTTTGTCAGAATGAATCTGAAGCACAGTTTTCTTTAGAAAGTCACTTCAGTGTATTCCACCATTCTCAAACTTGCCAACAAAAACTCAGCATCCTCAAGATATTTCTGTGAGCACAGGCACATATTTACTGGCACAAAAAGCAAACTTCATCTCCAGATGTAACTGCAGCACCATGAGAGATCCTAATTCTGTCTTAATCTACAGATGGAATGAGCACATTCTCTTCTGCATAACCCTACGGTCTACTCTTCAAACCAAAATGAGGTCGTTGCATAAAAGTACTCAGACAATATTTTTCAGTGAGAAACTGATCCCCTTGTAAGGAAAAACATGGTACTTGATGAAAGGACAATTCGGCTACTTTGAAAGAATGTTGTAAAGGCAAAATCAAAAACAAAAAGAAAAGGCACACTTGGAAACAATGTTTTGATAGTGAGTTCATTAGCTGTCAGTTTTCATTGGAACTTATACTAGATTTGAGAGATTCAAAGATGAAGATACAGAAAGTGATTTAATATTCATAACGTGCATACCACTGGGGGGGTTATATCTTTTTAAATGAATAATTATTGCAGTCAATTCTTCAATCGTCTGTGCCACTTATTTTGTCACCTAATCATATCCATACCATATTACTATTTAAC
This sequence comes from Indri indri, assembly GCA_004363605.1. Taxonomy (NCBI): domain Eukaryota; kingdom Metazoa; phylum Chordata; class Mammalia; order Primates; family Indriidae; genus Indri; species Indri indri. Next base: position 89,664 of record RJWJ010001206.1, on the reverse strand, counting down.
TGTGTGGTTTGTTAATTTTTGTGTTCTTATATGTCTATGTTATAGGGATAAGACTTCATTCCTGTGTGGTCCATAAATTCCTGGTGGGAGTGTTCAGTAAGTAACTATTGAGCTGACCTGAATTGAATTGGGGGTAACAAAAACATGGATAATCCCTAACTCATCCCTATTTGATGTTTTGATATATGTTTATATTTTCATTTCAACAGGGATCTGTCTGGGATATTAGAACTTTGCATAATTTCAGGTAATAAAGTCACACTGGGAAGAGGTGATTTTGAAGAAAATGGAAAGTAACCTAGTTTACACTCATGCTGAAGACTAAAGCAAGGCACCAAGCCCAGACTTATGGGCCTTTGACAATTAGAGACTGAATGACTCTCATCTTCCCCAGGGAATGGACAAATTAATCACAAGCCTGTTTAAAAGACTTTTATTGACCACCAAGCATGGATATCTGAGGGCCACAAGACTAGGCGATTGGAGGGTGGCACACACAGTAAAAGTTCCCTCCTTTCTGGCTGCCCCTGAGCAGCACACTGAATTAGAAACAGGGAGAGTTAAAATAAATTATGATAATGTCAACAAATGAACTGATAAAAAGAAAACAAAAAGAAAAATCAGCATGGCTTTGTCCACTGTACCAATCACTGAGGGGAGAACTTAAAGATTTGCTTCTGATAACCCTTAGTGCTATAACTGAGAGTTAACTCTTTCACTGATTCCACACCCATCCATCATTTGCCACATACAGCCGAGCAAACCCTTCCTGAAAACCCCTGCTAGATTAATCTTCTTGAGGCACTGCTTTCAGCATGTCACTCCCCTACAAGGGCATCCATTAGCCTGTAGGATCAAGTCAAAACTAATCAACCTGGCATTCCAGGTCTTCTATCAACTGTATCCACCCTACCTATTCATCCTAAACCCCAACTAATCCCCAACATGATCACTGGCCCCAATTCTGTCAAACTGGCCTCCTTACAATCACATACCACATTGCTTCCTCTATATCTTCACTCATTCCTATTCCCTGTATCTAAAATGCTTTCTTTCCTCTCTCTCCACCATTCAAAACCCCAAAATTTCCTTCTTTCAAATCTCTAGGTTCAAGACTCATCTCCATAAAGGCTGCCCAGTCTAACCCCATCTCTCAGTAACCATTCTCTAATTTGAAACGCCTACAGTACAAATATGGACATCTGTATCAGATGACTTCCACACTTACTTTAATGTCATCAAGTGTATGATTTGCTTCCATAATTAGATTAAGCAAAGGACCTTTTTGTTTTACTTAACACAGTGTTCAAGATCCAACCGTTTCTTTAAAAATGTTTGTTGCAATAACAACAAATATATGTGTGTGTGTTAATATTAATAATCAATAAATAGAAGCCTGTGTTAGTTTTAAGATAATTTAGAGTTCATTTGACATAGAAACACAGGCACATTTGAACTTTCTATTCTCTACATAGTCATATAGCTATTTTAAAATGTCCAAATCCCTTTACTTGCTTCATTTTTCTACATTGAACTCACTTTCAATTTACTTTCTTTTTGTAAAAAAAAAAAAACACCTGTTCTTCATGTATTATTTTTAATGCTCTGTTTTTTAGTTTGGTGCTAAGGACATGAACAACCAACAGGCCTTAAATGTTGCAATTAAGGTATTGCAATTTAACCGTTACACATATCTGTAGCTCAGTAACCTAGACTGATGAAAGAGGAAGATCTATCCCACCAGGAGGCCTCAAGGAAAAGATTTTGTTCTTTAGAATTGAATTGCACAGTGATAGTCACTTTCTCTCCCACTTGGATATAAGCTCTCTGTGGAGCCTGGAGGATGATTTCATGACTCAAAACAGATGGATTTTTTTTTTTCTTTTACGTATTGTTCTTTACTTTGACAGGTAAGGAACAGCTGCTTTAATTTCTTTTTTTTAACCAATTATTTTCTAAACCACACTATTTCTTTTTATCTCTTCTGGGTATTTGGAATTTTAATCAAAGGGAATGATTATTTTATTTTCTTTAAAACTACATTCTTTTTTTGTCCCTTTTAAACAGAATACTGCAGGAAGAATTTAAAATCTGCTAGGGCAGTGAGTTGACATGGCAGACAGAGACCATGATGGTATGACATTTTAAGGGCAGGAAAACTTTTTAGATACTCCTCAGTTTAAATCTAATCTACTTGCCCATACCATAAGTTCTGTTGTCTATTTTATTGTCCCCTTTGGGCAACCTCCTATAAAATTTAAATGTCCCTGAGAGCAATAAGTGAGTCATGTACATTGTAGTTTACATTGGTTTATCAAATTTCCCTCCTAACTGATAACTAACTGTGCATTGTGAGAATGGAAATGTAATGGTATGTTCTCCTAATTAGCTACTCTGGAAACCTCAGAATCAGCTCTGATTAATCATATTAGCTTTATCTTCCACATCTTCCAATACACTCATATTATTTGTTATCATCCAAACCAGCCGTGTATTTTTTAAAACCATGTGACTCTATGCCTTTGCCCATGCTATTTCCTTCTCTGTAGAGTCCCTTTTATACCTTTACTCCATCATACTTTTTTTTCATGACCCAGGTCATGTGCTACATTCTCCAAGAAACCTCTGCATGTTTTGCCTGGTATCATCCCTCATCCATCCTTCCAGCTCTCATTTTAAATGCTACCTCCTCTATGAAGCATTCTGTAACTTTTCAGGCAAGTACAGACACTCTTTTCCTTTATGCTCCCATACTGTACCTTGAATTCCACACCAGCATTTATCACATTATATTGAAATTATCTCATTATGTATCTGTCCTTTAAGACTGTGAGCTCCTTAATGATATGAATTGTGCCTTATTCAGCTTTGCTTCCCAGCATATTTGCTTCTCCGAATAGTCAATATTAGCTGAAAAAATGAATCACAGGATTAGCCTACATAGAAAATTAAACAGGATCCTAATTCACCTCTACAGATATCAGATGGTTACTTCATCTTAAATCATAAGAACTGCCTCACCACAAGCACATGCTTTATCAGCTTTATCAAAAAAGCAAAGCAGTTAACTATGCGGGGAAACATCAAAATTTAAAAAGGTTGTTATACTGAAAGTGAGTTTCTAAATATATATCTCCTGTTTGACTTTTAACGGCACTCTAGGTCATCTTTTCCTTATCTTAACTTTTAGACCTAAACAAAAGAGCTAAATGGAGAGCAGTGGTTGTGAGATCAAATTCATTCATTTGTTCACTGAACACATATTTATCAAACACCTATCATGTACAAGACTGCAATAGTAAGCAAAAGAGATATAGTCCCTGTTTGCATGAAACTTAGCAACTAGTGAGGGTAAAAGATAATCAATTACAGAGAAGGAGGGGCTAGTGATAAGTGTATAAAGACTCATAGATTAAAGGATAACTAGTAATGGGGCATAGATGCAGCTATTTTAGACAGAGAAATCTTGGAGAAGATGAAAAGATGACATGTGAGAAAAATGCAAAGACAGTGAGTGAGTAATGTCACTACCAGGGTGAAGAGGGGCAGGATCAGCAAGTGCAAAATCCCAGAATGGAGGTAGAACTTGGTAACCTAGCAACAGCAAAGAAGCCAGAGTGGCTGGAATGGAGCAGGCCAGGTGGACCCTGGTAAAACATGAAGTCAGAGAAGTGGCAGAGATCCAGATCATATAGAATTTTGTAGGTCACAGCAAGCTCTTTGGCCTTTATTCTAGCTATGCTAGAAAGCCATTTGATGGTATTGAGCAGGGAAATTATATGACTTAATTTATATATTTTTATAAAGTGTCATACTTCAGGCTGCAATAACAAAATACTATAGACTGAGTGTTTTAAGCAATGGGAATATATTTCTCACAGTTCTAGAGACTAGAAGTCCTAGATCAATGTGCCAGCAAGATCAGTGTTTGGTGAGGGCTCTCTTAGGTTGCAGACAGCCACCTTGCTCACTCTGTCCTTACATGACCTTTCCTTAGTGTATGCAGGTGGACAGGAAAAGGAAGAAAGCTCTCTGGCATCTCTTCTTCTAAGAGCACTAATCCCATTACAAGGGCCCCCTCTCATGGCCTCATCTAAACCAAATTACTTCCCAAAGGCCCCATCCCCAAACACCATCACATTGGAGGTTAGCCCTTTAATATATGAATAGGGGGTGAAATATACAGTTCAGTCCATAGCAGAAAACAGTCTGAATATTGTATGGAGAATAGATTATCAGGGACAAGAGTGGAAACAGGAGAACTAGCCAGAAATCTATTCCAATAATCCAGGTGAGGATGATAGTATGTTGGACAAGGGTAATAGTATTGATAGTGGTGACAGGTGGTGATGTTTTGGGCACATTTTGAAGGAAAAGCCCACAGGAATTGCTAATACAGCATGTGGATTATGAGAGGAAATAGTCAAGAATGACTCCAAGAATTCTGGCCCGAACAACTAGTGAGTGGTGGTTTCACTTACAACTATGGGAAACACCGGGAAAAGAGCAGTTTATGTGGGAGGGGGTGGATTCAGGAACTCAATGATGAGCATGTTAGGTTTGAGCTGCCAAGTAGGCAGTAGAATATATCAGTCTAGAGCTCATGGAACAGGTCAATGATGGACATGGAAATTTGGGAACCAATAGTGTTTACATGATATTTAAAGCCAAGAAATGATACAACCTGTGGAAAACTGTAGATAAAGAAAACAGGTCTATGAACAAAGGCCTAGGGCACCCCAACATTTAGGGAGTAGAGATACAGAAGCAGAATCCAGAAAATAAGACTGAGAAGGAATGGCTAGTGAGGTAATAGGAAAAAACAAGCAAGCAAAAGATAACAACAGCAATTAAAAAAACCCCAAAGGCAGAATAATGTACTTTACTAGAAGCCAAGTGAAGAAAGGATAACAACTTGAAAGGAATGGTCATCTGTGCCAGTATTGCTGAGAAAACAAGTAAATGACAGCTGAAAATTGACCATTGGAGTTGAAAACATAAGCTTCATGCCCTTTATTAATAACAATTATAAAAATGTGAATAAACTTGATGAGCAATAGCCACCTTCAGAGGGAATTTAAATGAAAATAAGCTAAAAAGGTAGGTTAGATAGAAAAGAGAATTTCGTGCTGACAATAGCTTATGGAACATTAAACATTAACATTGCAAGGTTGTCTCAAAAGCCTTCTCTGGAGATCTATAAAATATGATGGGTAATGATTTACAGCTGCTGGGGCGGGGAATTATTCAAAGGTAATCCTGCAGGGAGGTGTAGGCTAGATTGTCTACAGATCATTTTCAGCTTTCAGGAACCTTTACCATCCTTTGTACAAACTGATGGTTTTTACAGAGCTGCCAATTAAGACTGTAGTTCACTTTTATAGATCTCTTTGTGCATGGAAATGTTCATGGGGTGTACCTCACATTTAAAAAATACCCAGGGAGGTTTAGTTAGAAGGAAATGAAAGACTGAGCAGTGGTGTGCAGAGAAAGAAAAGTAATGAAAATACTGGGGAGTGTATTCCTGATAATTGCTCATAATAAGATGCTGCCAAGGGTTCTACTTTTGACTCCTAAATGTATTTGCAATTTCTTGGCTCAGAGATGAAAATAGAGTTGATAAAATTTTTTAATGAAAATAAAAATCTATTATACTTGACTAAATGTTAGTCAAATCTGTTGCTTTGGGTCAGTGTAACAACATAATTGGGGTTAGACACAAAACCAGATTGCTTTACTCATATATCAAGGATGACAGAAATTTAAGGTCATAAAGTCATAGAATTTGTTTATAGTTGGATGTCTTCTTACTGAGAGACAAAGCACCAGAGGAATTACTCAAGTAAAACTTGTTTAAATAAATGCCCATCATTTTTTAAAAATTTAAGTGACATTTTTTTCTGGTGAAATGAAATTCCCTTAATTGCAAATTTTCTGTGCTGATCATATCTTCCACCCAAGCATGAATTTTGTCCAAAAAATGTGCTGTCACATCCATCAGTTTTTGTTAAGGAAATAAAAACTGATTAAGGAATTTTATTTAATGTGAGATATCTAGGTTTTATGTATGTCTCCTATGAAATCTTAGGTTTGGGCTAGATGATTCAACAAATAAGAAATGTAAATGACTAACGAAGACTTGTGTTACAAAAAAAAAAAAAGTTAAACATCATTTTTAGAATAGCTAAGAGCCAAAACACTGACAGTACCAAATGCTAGCAAGGATATGGAGAAAAAGGGTGGTAAAGCAAAAATGGTACAGCCATTTGGTAGTTTGTTACAAAACTAAATGTAGTTTTGTCATATGATCCAGCAATATGTGTTCCTTGGTATTTGCCCAGATGAATTGAAAACACGTCCACAAAAAACCCTGCACATGTGAATGTTTATAGCAGCTTTATCCATAATTGTCAAAATTTGGGAACAAGCAAGATATACTTCAATAGGTGAATGGATAAACAAACTGTGGTACATCCATACAATGGAATATTATTCAGAGATTAGTCAGCCATTAGAAAAGTAAAAACTGAGCTTTCCAGCCATGAAAAGACATGGAGGATCCTTAATTGTATATTCCTAAATGAAAGAAGCAAATCTGAAAAGGCTACATAATATATGATTCCAACTATGTGACATTCTGGAAAAGGCACAACTATGATCAGTGGTTACGAGGGATTCAGAAGGAATGGATGAATAGGTGAAACAAGGGGGATTTTTAGGGCTGTGAAATTATTCTGTATGATACTTTAATGGTGGACCTATGTCATTATACATTTCTCAAAACTCAGAATGTACAACATAAAGAGTGAACCCTAATGTAAACAATGGACTTCAGTTGATATTAAAGTATCAGTATTGGCTCATCAATTGCAACCAATATGCTACACTAATGCAAGATGTTAACAATATGGGAAACTGTCCAGGGCAGGTGAGGGGATATATGGGAATTCTCTGTATTTTCCACTTAATTTTTCTGTAAACATAAACTGACTCAGTTAGAAATAGAAAATCTGAATAGACCTATACCAAATAAAGAGACGAAATTATTAATAAAAAAAGGTTGAACAAAGAAAAATCCAAGTTCAATGTCTTCACTGCTGAATTCTACCAAATATTTAAAGAAGAAATAACACCAATCTTTCACAAACTCTTTCAAAAATAGAGGAGCTGGGTGCAGTAGTACTCACCTGTAATCCTAGCTACTTGGGAGGCTGGGGCAGGGGGAGGAGTGCTTAAGCCCAGCAGTTTGAGGCTTACCCTGGGCTATATAGGGAGACCCCATCTCTAAAAAAGAAAAAAATAGAAGAGAACACTCTCCATCTCACTCCGTAAGGTCCTAATAGCAAAGTCATACCAAGAAAATAAACTACTAACCAATATCTCCTGTGAATATAGACACATAAATCCTCAACGAAATTAGGGCAAAGCAAATCTAGCAACATATAAATTTTGTTGGGTTTTTAATTTCAGCTTCTAATTTTCATTTTTTGCTATATAGAAAAGTAATTATTATATATTAACCTTGCATCCTACAACCTTTTTTCTTATCGTGAAGACGAGAGTGATAACTTCCAAACTCCTTACTGCACCAAAAATTGAAAGTAGTATTTTTTGTTTTCTAGGAATTTGTACATTTCATCCTGGGTAGCTACTTCGTTGGCATAAAATTGTACATAGCATCCTCTTATAATCCTTTTTATTGCTGTAAGGTCAATAGTGATGTCCTCTCTTTTATTTCTGATTTTGACTCTTCTCTCAAAAACTTCTTAATTTGATCAGCCTAGATATGAGTTTGTCAATTTATCTTCTGAAAGGACAAACTTTTGTTTTTCTTGATTATCTCAGTTGTTTTTCTACTTACTATTTCATTAATTACTGCCCTAATCTTAATTATTTTCTTCATTTTGCTTTTTTTTTGGGGTTCACTTTATATTTACTCTCTGTTTTGCATTTCATTACTCTCTGCCTTTTGCTCTCATTTTTACAGTATCTTAGGTGGAATATACAGTTATTGATTTGGGTTCCTTCCTGTTTTTTAATATGGGTGTTTATAGTTATAAATTTCCCTGTAGCCACAACTGCAGCTATAACCGATAAGTTTTCATATGTTGTGTTTTTATGTTCATTCCTCTGAAAAGATTTTCTAATTGCTTTTGTGATATTTTCTTTGATCCAATGGTTATTTAGGATTGTGGTTTTTAATTTCTATATATTTATGAAGTTCCAAAATTTCTTTCTCTTGATCATTTATAATATTATTTCATTCTGAACAGCAATCATATGTTGTATTATTTTAATCTTTCTAATGTATGGATGCCTATTTTACTGCACATGGCATTGGTCTATCCTGGAAATCTTCCACATGTGCTGGAGAAGAGTGTGTATTCTGCCCTTCAGAGTATTCTATAGATGTCTGTTAGGTCTATTTGATTTATAGTGTTCATCTTTGTTTCCTTCCTGATCTTCTGCCTAGCTGTTCTACCCACTGTGGAAAGTGAGACATTGAAGTCTACAACTATTATTGAATTGTCTACTTCTCCCTTCGATCCTCTGCCTATTTGCTTCATGTATTTTAAGAGTCTCTTATTAGGTGAAAATAGGTATCTTAGTCTGCCGGAGCTGCCATAACAAAGTACCACAGATGATGTGGCTTAAACAACAGCAATTTATTATCTCACAATTCTGAAAGCTGGAATTCTGAGATCGAAGTCCCAGCAGGATTGGTTTCTACTGAGGCTTCTCTCCTTGAGCCTCCTTCTCATTGTGTCCTCACATGGCCTTTTCTCTGCACATGTACACCACTGGTGTCTCTTTCTCTTCTTGCATGGACACCAATCAGATTTTGGATTAGGGGCCCACACTTATGACTCGATTAATATTTCTTCTTGAGACACTTTGCATGTTATATTTTACTAAGAATCTTTCATGTCATGTAAGTTATCAAATGTGCTGGCATAAAATTGTTCATCATTTCCTCTTATAGTATTTTTAATAAAAGCTGCATTTTTGTTATATATTCTTTCACATCTCTAATAGTGTGCATCTCTACCATATTTCTTACTTTATATTCCTTGCTTAATTTTGCCAGTGATTTTTCAATTATCTTTTTTCCAAAAAAACGAACTCTTGGCTGTGTTAGTCCTCTCTATTATATGTTTGTTTTGCATTTCACTAATCTGCTTTTTGTTCTTTCTTTACTTATCCTTTCATTGTATTTATTTTTCTATTTTTTTCTAAATTCTTGAGATGCATGTGTATGCCATTAGTTTCCAGCCTTTCTTCCTTTTAACATAAGCACTTACAAGTATTAATTTCCTTCTAATTACTTCCTTAGCTGGATCCAAGTTTTTTTTATATTTCGTTTTCATTCTTTATTTCCAAGTATTTCATAATTTCCATTTTTATTTCTCCTTTTATTTGTTAGTTCTTGAAAGGTGTATCTTAATTGCCAAGCATATGGCATCTTTGTAGTTACTTATTGATATCTAACTTAATCACATGTGGTCAGGGACTATTGCCTGCATAACACCAATCCTTTGAAATTCTAAAGTTAATCAGTATATTTATCCTCCTACTGAATAATGTAAGAGCCTTAGTACACTTTAAGCTTTATCCAATCTGATCCAATCTCCTCTTAACTTGTATGCTATTATTCAGTATTTCGTTTTATCTTTTCTTGTTACACATCATCATTATTATTGTTTATTTTTTATTTATGTTTACCTATGTATTTATCATTTTATTTCTTCATTATTCCTTCTTGCTTTTCAAGCCTTCCATCTTGGATCACTTTTGTTCTGCCTGAAAGATATCTTTGTTGGATAGAGAGCTCTAGGTTGACAGTTACTTTCAGATATCGTTGTATTTGTTATGCTGTAATTTCTCATAATGTCTCTAATAATTTATAATAATGTTTTTGTATTTTCTAATAATGTTTCTAATAATTTGTAATAATGTTTCTTGCTTATCATTTCCTTGTTATTATAGTGGTGAGTAACCCCACCTGTCCACATAACGTTTCTCGGTGTTGATTTCTTTTTTAAAATCTTGCTTAAGATTAACTAGGCTTCTGCAATGCATGTATTGGTGTCTTAGTAGTGTCTTACGTTGGGCTACTATAACAAAGTACCATAGACTGGGTGGCTTATAAACAACAGAAATTTATTCCTCACAGTTGCAGAGGCTAGATGTCTACGATCAGGGAACCAGCATGTTCTGCTTCTGTGAGAACCCTCTTCCAGGTTGCAGGTTGTATCTTCAGATGGAAGAAAGAGGGCAAGAGAGCTCTCTGGGGTCTCTTTTGTAAGGGCACTAATCCAATTCATGAGTGCTCCACCTTCATGACCTAAGTTACTTCCCTAAGGCCTCACTTCCTAATATCATCACATTGGGGGTTATAATTTCAACATATGAACTTGTGGGGACATAAACATTCAATTGATAGCAAATAGTTTTATAAAAAATTAAATTGTTATATCTTCAAATACTTTCTCTGTTCCATTTTCCCTTTCTTCTCCTTTTGGGTCTCTGTATTTTAGATCTTTTCAGTCAATCCTGCAAATCTATTAATCCGACTTTTGTATTTCCCATCTCTCATCTCCTTGACCTATATTCTATATATTTTCTTGAGTTATATATTATAGTTCACTAAATCTCTATTTAATTGTACACAACCCACTGTTAAACCCATCCACTAAGTTTAAATTTCAATTATAATATATTCAGTTTCTACAAGTTATTTATAATTTATTTTCATATCCACTTGTTCTTTACTCATATTTGTAATTGTCTCTTTAATATATTGAAATAAAGAAAACATGCTTATTTTATACTCTGAGTTTGGTAGTTCTAAAGATGAAGTTTTGTGGTGAAGTCTTAATTCTATTGTCTCTTATTCCAACTGGCTCTTACTCATGGTACCTTTTTTCTTCATGAGTTTAATGATTATTTTTTCTCTCATTTTCCTCTGATTACCATAAGTAAGAATTGTCATGGGCTTGGATAAAGGTGAATCCTGTCAAAAAATGAATTTGAGTTTGGTTCTATTAGGCACTTGAGGAATCACCAGTCAGGATTTGCTTTAAACTAAATATTCAACTTTAGGATTTCCAGGCCACCCAGATAGTGTGTATTTGAAATGTAAACCCATGTGAGGACTATCGTGCTATTACAAAATCTCAAGAGGATATTGCCTCACATTCCAATTCAGTGCCAAGTTCTAAGGCAGGTAGTACAGTTTTCTTTGTGATCTCTTGGATGAACAACAGATTTATTTCTAGTTAACCCTTAAACAATGGTATGGTTCTTTGGGGCTCAAGCTTTGTAGAAGTGTCTCCTGTTAGATTCTCCACCTTTGGTGGATCATAAGCTTTGTCTTCTATTCCTGGAACTCCATAAGGCTGTGAAAAACAAAAGTCCAAGTTTGTCAGGTGCAGCAAATGCTCTTAAGTTAAAAGTTGGAGGCCAGGTGCAGTGGCTCATGCCTGTAATCCCAGCACTTTGGGAAGCCAAGGCAGGAGGCTGACTTGAGGTTGACACCAGCCTGGGCAACACAGAGAGACCCCATCTCTAATTTTCTTTTTAATCAGCCAGGCATATCTGTATGTGCCTGTAGTCCCAGCTACTCGGAGGGTGAGGCAGGAGGATTGTTTGAGCCTAGGAGTTTGAGGCTGCAGTGAGCTATGATCGTGCCACTGCACTCCAGCTTGGGTGACAGAGAGAGACCCTCTTAAAGAAAAAGTTGGCTTTAGGGAATGGGAGCTGGTTATGCCTTTTGGATCTCTGCCCTCATTAGGTTGCTAGATGATAATTTCTTATTAGCTTATGGGTGTATTCAGGAACCTATATGAAGTATTTTTATTCATCTTTTTATTTATATTTTGTGGAAGGCTCTGTCTGGGCACCTGGTCTGTTAGTTTACTAGAAACAAAAGTGATTGCCATTTTTCCGGTGTGGTAATACTCAATTCTGGTGAGAATATGGTGAGACAGATTCTCTCATATATTATATTGGTTGCTGTAGAGATAGATATAATATCACTGGATAATAAAGTATATAAAGAGCCTTATCAATATTCATACATTTGGGCCCAATAATTGAAAATCTAGGTTTCTATCATAAGGATATAATCCAAAATGCAGGAAATCAAGTTTCGTATATGGCAGAATGATTAACAATATCCCATATTTGAAAACACTTAAATATCCTATAGTAGAAGAATTGTAAAATAAAGCATGGTGCATCCATATGACATGACATTGTATAGCAACTATAATATAATTACATTTTAGAAACATATTAGGGGACATGTGAAAATGCACAAGATATAATGTTAGATAAAAATTAGGATACAAAATTATATTAAAAGTATTATTCTATATATAGAAAAAGGGTTAAGATGAAATAATTGCTTGGCATTTTGTTGTGTGACTTTGTTGTGCAAATACAGATGCTTTAGTTAATTTTTGAAAAATTTTCTGTGTCTCCAAAGTACCTTTCACTATAAACTATATTGTTTTTAGAAAAGAAAACAATAAAGGTGTTATTTTTCTTTGTTTTTTATTTTTCTCTTTGTTTTTAAACAGAAGTCTTAGATCATAAAATGGTTTAAAAAGTTGGTACTCTAAAAAATTGACCTTCCCTAGTGTTTCAATAACACACTTCATTTTGCCAGTGTTTAATGATTAAGAATATCCTTTGTGTAAAAGATAGCACTTTTAATGAATGATTTGAAAAATTATACCTGATTAAAGGTGATTAAGAAACAGCCTGAAAAATAGTCAGTTTGGTATTTTCAGACATTTTAACAAGCAGAAAGAATTTACTACAAAGGTGATTCCATTGATTATGCAAAACTGCAGTCATTAAGAAGTCTGAAAAAAACAACTTGACCTAAAAACACTCTCTTCTCTAGCTACCAGTAAACTTGGACCAACTTTACATGATTTTAACATCCTCCTCTCTCTGTTTCTTTCTCTCTCTCTCTCTCTTTCCCCCCTTTCTTACTATCTTTTCCTCCCCACTCTCTCTTTTTTTTTAAACAAAGCTGTTAATATTCTGAAATTAAAAAATAAAATAAAATAAAAATAAAGCTCAAAACCTCGATATAATGATTGTGTGGCATGGCTTCAAATATCACTAAATCTTGATGGATCTGTCACATGCAGTGCAACTTGAAAGTGTTTGAAACCACAGCATGCAAAGTTCGCACTGGAAAGTGACAAGAAGTAAGCACGTCCAATCTATGCAGGGAATCAGTTTTGATGGTGATCAAGGTCAATGACAGTAGGCCACAAAAGCCATGGAGGAGCTGCCAAAAGTGGTAGTTTAGTGCAAAATACAAGGAAGAAGGAGATAAAAATCTCAGAAAATAATGAAGGAGTGTTCAAATTAATTCTACATACTTATTGTTGGGGGGATCACTTTTAGTGTCACAACTTTATGTGGCTGTCTTTTGCCTCATGATACTTTAGCACCAAACATATGCTTGTTTACAAATCTAAACTCCATAAAGACACAGACTGCTTTATCCAGGACTGATATTCAATCAGTAAGCACCGGTACAAGCTACTGGACTTCATAGATTCTAATTGATGGAATCTAGGATGCCTGTGTTGTACCAATTGTTAAATATCTATATATTACCAGTGGCTTTATCCTCAATGCCAAGTATATTGCCCAGTGCATAGTAAGAATTCAATAATTTTTTTCCTTTTGTAGTTTTTTACAAATTCTCTGTCCTTTTCTTTCTGTTCTCACTGTTACCACAGGATAATTCCATGCATGACTTTCAATGGCTTCATACTTTTTCGAGCTGTCATCAATGCCAGCCTCCCTCTACCTGTTGATAGCTATACTATCACCAGAATAATATATCTAAAATGCTGTTTTTGTCATATCTGTCCCCTACTAAAAACCAACAAACCCCCAAACACACCAATGACTCTCATTTATTAAGCTAAAATTTAAAAGTTCAAGTACTGTAATTTGCATACCAGACTCTCCCAATTCTAGCTGAAACCCATCTTTTCAATTTTAGTTACCAAAATTCCTCTGCATTTTTGCTCAGTGTTCTTCCTTGTTGGAGTATTCTCCCTATTTCATCCATCAGCTCAAGTTTAAGTTTCTCTATGAAATCTTGCCTGGTTACTCCAACCCATTATAAACTCTTCCTCTTATGAAATCCAACATCACTTAAGTTCCATATTTTTGATGCAAAGTATAACCTACCTTGAATTTTCAATATACATATCTTATGTCAAAATTATAAATTCTTAGAGTATGGAAACTTGTTGTTTCTTTGCTTCTTTGCCTATAATCATAGAATAATATTTGAAAGCAGCAGATAAAATCACAATCCTATGGCCTTCACAGTTCTATCTGTGCCTCTGGCCACATACAGACCAATCCTGCTGTCACCCTCTTAGGCTTTTAGGAATACAAAGCCTTAAACTGCTCATTTTATATGCTTACAAATAATTTATGTTGATTTTTCTACTGTCACATACTGTTTAATGAGTTCTGAACACTTTTATAAAGGGGAGTAAATAAAATTTATCCTATGCAACAACAAAAAAGAACACATTCCTAGAATAGTATTTAAAAACAGTAGATAAGAACACAAATACTTACTGTCTAATTGGCTTTCTTGCTTTCTTTCTTTCTTTCTTTCTCTTTCTGTCTTCATTCAGACAAATACTTTTGAGTGTTTATTCTGTGCCTGGAAGTGAGGACATAAAAATGACAAGACATAGTTCCCTATTTCAAAGAGTTTTCTGTCCAGCTTTCTATCACCAAAGAATATTAAATAATCAGTAGATCATCCAATGGAAGAGACCTGAATTATAATTTATCGACCTGATAACCATTATTGCTTTTTCAAAATTCAATTTTGTCTGAAAAACAAAATTTTTTTGTTGCACTTTTTATTGTTGCATTTTTTAAATGATGCATCTGCTACTAAACAGAGGTTAAAGCAAGATAAGAGCCACTTAGAAAACTCTAAGCCAGGCCAGGCACAGTGGCTCATGCTTGTAATCCTAGCACTTTGAGAAGCTGAGGGTGAAGGATCACTTAAGGTCAGGAATTCAAGACCGTCCTGGGAAACATAGTGAGATCCTGTCTCTGCAAAAAATAAAAAGAGAAATTTAGCCAGGCCTGATGGTGGGTGCCTGTAGTCCCAGCTACTCAGGAGGCTGAAGCTGGAGGATCAATTGAGCCTCAGAGTTCACAGTCACAGTGAGCTATGACCGTGCCGCTGTGCTCCAGCCTGGGCAACAAAGTGAGACACTATTTCTTAAAACAAAACAAAACAAAACAAACTCTAGGCTGCTAAAGCGTTCCATGGTGTAATGGTTAGCACTCTGGACTGTGAAAGCTCTAGGCCGGTGGGTCTCAAACCTGGCACACTTAACAATCCCTTGGAGAGCTTTTAAAAGATACACAATGCTTGTGTCGAGTAGAAACCAATTAAATTAGAATGCACATCTAGACATCTATGGTTTTTCTGCTTTATTTTGTTTTTTCTTCTTTTTTTGATAGAGTCTCACTCTGTCATCCCAAGTAGAATGCAGTGGCATCATCACAGCTCACCGCAACCGAGCTCAAGTGATCCTCTTTCCTCAGCCTCCCAAGCAGCTTGGACTACAGGCGTGTGCCACCAGACCTGGCTAATTTTTTCTATTTTTGGTAGATATGGGGTCTTGCTCTTGCTCAGGCTGGTCTTGAATTCCTGACCTCAAGCAATCCTCCCACCTCAGCCTCCCACAGTGGTAGAATTATGGGCGTGAGCCACAGCACCTGGCCGTAGGCATCTACTTTTTAAAAGCCCTCCCAGTACTTCTAATGTGCAACAAAGGTTGAAAACCACAGCTCTAGTCTGAAATAAAATTGTATTTCCATATATTAATTACATTTACCTTGAAAATAGTAATGAATATGTATAATTTACAGATTTATCTGAAAATAAAATCATTCCATCTTACTCATTGTTTAAACAACAAAATTAGTAATGTCTTCCAAGGAAACGATTTCAAAATTCTTTGCTATTTTTACCAGTGTGGATAAAGAAATCATCCCTATAATAGGTAAGCTCTCTATTTTGTTTCACTAAATTACGAGGTAAATCTCTCTCCATACTCGTTTTAAAATACTGATTTGGACTAAAAGGATCTAATAGCAAATGTAGAAGCCAACTACATTACACAAAGCCCTTACTAGTCTACAGCAGAGGTTCTCAGAATTTCTGACTCAGTAAGTCTAGGATGAAGCCCCGTAAGTTGCATTTCTGGCAGATTCTTACATGATGCTGATGGTGTTGGTCTAGAGACCACACTTTGAGAACCATTATTCTATATGGAACAACAACTCATAATCAACATTCAACAAATACTTGATCAATTTAATTGAATCAAAATGGTATATTTTAGGGTATAGGAACATGTGATACCTCCCAATATTTGTAAGGATAGACTATATATATTTTTTTAGTTTACTATTTTTCAAGGTTCTGTCCATAAATCACTATATAAAAACCGGCCAAAGGACTTATTAAAAATAAAGATTCTGGGGTTCTATTCTGGACCAATATAATAAGAATCTCTGTTAGTGTGGCTCAGAAATTTTAGTTTTACATAAAATCCCCAGATGTTTCTTGCGCACACTAAAGTTCAAGAACTAATGCTCCCCACTCTTAAGCATTTGCTTGCACCTTTGCTTCTTTCTAGAATACCCTTTTTCTCCATCTCTGTGGAAATGCTAACCAATTCTTCAAAGCCCAGCCCAAATGCAGCTTCCTCCAAGAAGTCTCCCCTGATTTCATGATTCTCACACACAATAGATGGGGTACAAGGAAATGCTGGGTGCTCTAGTATGGGGCACCTGAGACAGCTGGATTAGAGCTATGGAGTGGCCTCTGAATTTTGTACATGAGGTTATTATGCACCTGTGTTTGTGACACATATGGGAAAACCTACAAGAGTTCTAAAGATGGCAAATTGAAAAAGTAGTTAACATTGAACCTCTTGGTCAAAGCAACTATGGTTTGGCAGAGGTGTGGTAGCTATGCCTGGATGGGAGAGGCAACATGCAGGCGGGAGAGGAGACAGATGGCTACACATGGGATCACTCCAACTGTGCAGTGAGGGAAAGGGATGCTAACACTCACTGAGGGGCCTTCCCTTACCCAAAGGGAGAACAAAACAGGCAACTACTTCACTGAGTTGGTCTTGAGCCTGTGATGGTGGATGAGAGACATGGAAATGTTAGATCAGGTAGTTGACAGTGACATCTGAGAGGGTTGAGGGTTAAGGGCTACGCGTGGAGCTAATAAGTGACAAAGTTAGGAATTGTTTGATTTGTCTAACATCTACAGCAGTATTTCTGTAAGTGTAGTACCTGTCCTACTGATCAGAATTTGGATTTCTAGCAAGCTCTCCAGATGATTTTAGCAAAGACAAAAGTTTAAGAATTACTGACTCACTATGCAGGAAACACGTGTGTGGTGATTATTTACACTTTGACAAATCTTGTAGCTATGTCCCATTCAGAAGCTACTAGACATCACACAGACCAATGCCATATAGAGGAACAGATGATATATATTTAGAAGAACAGAAAGGACCCGCATGGAAGTTTAGGCAATTTGTTCTACTTTTTATCAACACTTTACATAAGATCATCAGTCAGCCCATCAATAAGTATAGTTGACCCTTGAACAACATAGGTGTGAACTGTGAAGGTCCATTTATATACAGATTTCTTTTCAATAAATATGTTGGAAAATATTTTGGCGATTTGCAATAATTTGAAAAAAAATTTGCAGATGAACCACATAGCCTAGAAATAGCAAGAAAATCAAGAAAAAGTTAGATATGTCATGAGTGCATAAAATACATATATAGATACTTATCTATTTATTTGTTAATCAACTATGTTAACTGTAAGGTTTCCCATCAACAGCAGAATATTAGTAGTTAAGCTACTGGGGAGTCAAAAGCTATGCATGGATTTTTTACTGCACGAGGGTTGGCAACCCTAATCTCCATGTCATTCAAGGTTCAACTGCACTTATTGAATGCTTTCGATATATTTGCTACCTGGGAATAGCAGAGTTTGCAATTTTCTGTCTTAAACATCTCGTACAATTAAATATAAAGGTTGCCAAAGCAATGCTTTTTTTTCCTTGAAATATGATAGAACCACAGAAGGGCCTTAAAGACCATTTATTCCAATAATCTAATATTAAAGACATAGAACCAAGTAAAGTCCAGCGAGGTGAATATTAATTTATTCCAAGTCCCTAAACACAGCCAGTGACTAGTTCTCTGGTCTCCTGACTGACAGTCCAGTGTTCTTTCTCACACATGTCAAGACTTAGCAAATATTCTAGCAGCCAAATCAGTGGAAGTGTCAAATTCACTGACTTCAATGCCATTTACATTTATACATAGTGGTGCTGGGATGGAGTATGGCTCAGAAATTCACAGCAATATTCTTTTTTTTTTTTTTTTTTTTTTTTTTACATACAGGGTCTCTCACTCTGTCATCCAGACCCAAGTGTAATGGCACAATCATAGGTCACTGTAACCTCAAATTCTTGGGATCAAACAATCCCCCTGCCTCAGCTTCTTGAGTAGCTGGAAATACAGGTATGTGCCACCACATTCAACTATTTTTTTTTTTTATGTTTTGTAGAGACAGAGGGCTCACTATATTACCCAGGCTGGTCTTGGACTCCTGGCCTCAAGTGATCCTCCCACCTCAGCCTCCCAAAGTCCTGGGATTACAGGTGTGAGCCACTGTGCCCAGCTGGCAACATACATTTTGCAAAATCTCTCACATAAAAGCTAAAAATAAGAAATGCTGTAGCAAACTCTTTGTCATATAATTTTATAATAGCATGTGCTCTCTAGGTGTAAAATTTATTCACCACATCATCAAAAATCGATTGCCAGATTATTTTGCAAGCTAAGAAAAACAAATCATTAAGTTTAGTAGATCAGTACACTCTCCAGGTGATTTTTATTCTCTTCATTTGACAATTGACTGGTCACACCTGCTTTCTTCTCCTTAATATGTGCACAAAATTATCTTATATACAAAAAAGGCCCACCAGACGTTCAATTAACCCAGCTGTCACACATTTGTTGCTGTCTCTATAAATATGCAGTTTGCTGGTAATTACTCTTCTGATAATAATCTAAAATTTTACACCTCTTCTTTATTGTGATAGTCTCTTACTTCCTCCATCCAAACAACCTCAATGTCTTTGTGAGCCAAAGGTTCCAGAGCATATCCAACTATTTCTTATCCTCTGAATGAAGGAACAAGTCTGTCATTTACATTTAGTGATTTGGAAACTTACGGATGCAATCTCAATGTATTCCACCAAATCTTGAAATCACAATTTAGACTAGCTAATAAAAGTGTGACATTATTATTCCACTCCAAACATGACTATTGACTTGCCATGAGTGCCTAACTAAATTACTGCCTCGTACATGAGTTTTCTGATCCGTAATATGTACAGGAAAACTAGGCTCTCCATCCTACTTTACAAATCTTTTGAAACATTGTGCACGGTTATTCAAATTTCTTGGGGGCATCAACTATATCAGGATACTAGTGCCTCATGGAAATCTGAGACATATAAATCTCCCAGCACAGGTCTTTTTTCCATTAATATTAATAAATAAACAATAAATGCTATCATGCATTTACTAGCACTTACATTATTCAAAAGGGTTTCAAAAAGAAGGCATGTATTGAGTACCTGCTATGTGTCAGACACTGTACTAGGTGCTAGAACTATTAATATAAAAATGATTAAAACCCAGTCTCTTGCTTTGGCAGTCTTTGATGCAGCCCCATAAATAAAATGTCCCTTTCCTGTTCAAGTTCCGAACCAAGTGAAATGTAGGATATAGCAATAAGGTAGATAGATACCAAAATATCAACTTCATTGCTCATAAAACTGGTACTGAAGAATATGGTACACCTAAGGTCGCATCATAAACCAAACGACAGATTTACAGACTTAACCACTTAGAATTAGTCCTGGAAAAACAGAACTAGCCTCTGGAACAAAAAGCAGAATACATGCTCCCTGCAGGCAGCTATTCCCAAGGAGCAGGGGAGAGGAAAGGGATGCACTATACTTGTTTAATTTCTCCGTCTGCATAGTCCCCAATCAAGTAACGTACTCCTCTCCCATCCCCAGTTAAAAGTGAGTAAGGGGCTGGGCACGGTAGTTCACGCCCATAATCCTAGCACTTTGGAAGGCTCAGGTGGGAGGATCACTTGAGGCCAGGAGTTCGAGACCAGCCTGAGCAAAAACAAGACCCTGTCTCTACAAAACTTAGAAAATTTAGTTGGATGTGGTGGCATGCACCTGTAGTCCCAGCTACTTGGGAGGCTGAAGTAGGAGGATCCCTTGAGCCCAGGAGTTTGAGGTTGAAGTGAGCTATGATGACGCCACTGCACTCTAGTCCTGAGTGACAGAGCGAGACTCTATCCCAAAAAAAAAAAAAAAAAAGTGAGTAAGGAATAGGTCAAAGCCAGGAGTGTTACTCTAATGCTGCAGTCCCCAACCCCTGGGCCATAGACCGGTAGTGGTCTGCAGCCTGTTAGGCACCGGGCCACAGAGCTCCACCGCTCGTGTGGAAACACTGTCTTGCATGAAACTTAGAAAGGGGGGACGCACAGAAGGAAGTGAGCAGCGGGTGAGTGAGTGAAGTTTCATCTGTATTTACAGCTGCTTTCCATCACTGGCATCACTACCTGAACTCCGCCACCGCCCACTCCACACCCCCTGTCAGTGGAAAAATTGTCTTCCATGAAACCGGTCCCTGGTGCCAAAAAGGTTGGGAACTGCTACACTAATGGGTGTCTTTCCACCTGGAAGGAAACATCAGAAGTGGAAAGGAAGCATTCCCCCACCCCAACACTTGCCCTCAAGGACCTCATCACCAGATTGATATTCACAGCAACCTTGAGAGGTAAATAGGAAGTTATTATTTTATTTGTTTTATGTTAGAGGAAGCTGAGATCTGCAAGAGTCACGCAGCTAGGTTGAAACCATGATAGACTAGCATCTTAATTCTTTATGTTATGAATTTGGACATTGTTACCAATGAAATTAGATGATGGATTTGTCTATACAATGCCTTATATTTTTGCAAGTGAAACACAGGCTTTGATTCCAAATGTTTTTGTGACTATCTAAGGTTGTGACAAAAGCATCCATCATCTTGTACATAGATGGAATTATTTGCACATTTGAATCTTCTACCTCTAAGGATTAGAAATAAAAGCTTTTTTAAGGCAAAAGCAGATAAGCTTTAAAAAATGGATTGCCACCATAGTAAAGTTTTATAGGGAAAGCAGCCAAGCAAAGGTTAGGCAAACAGATAAGGGAGACAAAATAAAACCAGGCAGTTATCCAATGTTCAATATAAGAAAGAATGCTTAATTTAGTTAACTGGCACTGCATTTCTATAGTAGTGATTAGAGTCACTTATAATACATGGAGCATTTTATATATTTTTGTTTGGGGCCTAATCACTATATGCATAGTACTACATACATAAAGTGCTATGTAAATGCATATACAAGAAAGTTATCTGGTTTTTTTTTTTCAGATGGAAAAATCAAGACTTATTTAGGTCAAGTGAATTATCTATTTTCACATAATCACTGGAATGTGGTAGTGTCAAGATTTGGACCTCAGATGTCTGACGATAGAGCCCATACTCTTAGCCAGTTCATTCTTATTTTTTTTATTATTATTTTTTGTTATTTTTCTTTTTCTTAGCCAGTTCATTCTACTGGTCTGTCAGCTAAGAGCAGAAATTGAGTAATTTCCGGTGCAGCACATTCCAGCAGGGGAAAATAAAAATACATTTACACCTTTATATTTAAGTGTGTATTATAATATAGTTAGGTAGACGTGGCACAAATGTTAAAAAGGCTTAAGAATGTTTACGCTGCACAAGTGAACACAAATGAACATATTAACAAGTGTATGAGCCTTGAGATGAGCTGGAATGAGAAAGTGACCGGAGCAGGAAAGAGTTAAGCTGACGAGCATGTGCTAACAGTCTGAGCTGTTTAAAGATGGGATAAGCTGCCTCCAGAAGTAGTAATTTCCCATCATGAGAGGGGCATCCCATACAGGCTGAATGAACAAACGCTTGTTAGATCAAATTAGGTTCTTTTAAGTGACATCTAAAGTAGCTCCATCCTTGAGATTCTATGATTAAGTCAATTTATTTTGAATAGCCATTATGTGCCAAGTACTGGGGTGAGCGCCTCTCACGAAGGGGAATAAGACATACCCTTGAGGAGCCCACAGTGTAGTGGGGCAGATAGCATGAGCTTAGAAATGTAGAATGCAGTGTAGGAAGCGCTCATATGGCATGGGAGCACAGAAGATCTGCACCTAACCCAAACTGGGAAGGGGAGTTACAAAGGGAAACCAAAGACATTTTCTAGACAGGATGCTTAAACTAACTCTTGAAGGAAGAGTAAATATTAGCTGGGGTTTCCTTTATCTGTTGCAATGTAACAAACTGCTTCTAAAACTAAAAACAACAAATATTTTATTATACTCACAATTTTGTGGGTAAGAAATTCAGGCAGGGCTCAATTGGACCATTCCTCTGCTGCTCTCCTGAGGTCACTCAATGGTACTCATTTAGCAGCTGGGCTAGTCTGTAGAGTTCAAGACAAATTCACTTCACATGCCTGCTATCTTGAAGGGGATAGCTTTAAAGGCTGGTCTCAACTAGAACCTGCCTCTTCTTCATGAAGCTCAGGGCTTCTCCGTGTGATGCCTTCAATAGGATAAGCGAATTCTTACTTGGTGGCTCAGGGTTCCAAAAGCAAGTGCTCCAAGAGATCAAGTGGAAGCTTGAAGTCTCTTTATAACTTAGTCTTAGAAGTCAAGCAGTATCATTTCCAACACAATTTATTGGTTACACAGGGATCAATGTGGGAGGGGACACACAAGCGTGTAAACATTGGGGAGGTATGGTTTATTAGACACCATCATGGAGACTGATTATCATACCAGGCTAAGAGGTTTGGAAAATTGAAAGGGTGCATATTTCAATGGGAGGGAATATCACTCAAAAAGGCAATGAAGCATATGACAGTAAGTTCTGAAAAACACCAAATTAGGAAGCAGTATAGTGTTATGATTAAGAGTAAGCCTCTGAAATTAGATTCTAGAGCCCAGGTATTTCCCACTGCAGATTTTGTATCCTAGATCTGAGCTGTCCAATAAGGTTATTTAAATTTAAATTAATTTAATTTAATAAAATTAAAAATTCTGTTCCTTGGCCTCACCCCAACTACATCAGCCACATTTCAAGTGCCCAATAGCCACATGTGGCTGGTGGCTATTGTGTTGGAAACACAGATATAGAACATCGCCATTATTGCAGAATATTCTATTGGACAGCAGTATACTATCATTTGGGTTTTATCACATAAACAATGCTTAATTTCTGTCTAAACTATAATAGATACTCTTTTAATAGACCACCAGTTAACTAACTTGCTGCATTAACTCTCTATTCCCATTTCAAATCACATCAACTGATGCCTAGAACATACTGAACCTCATAGGTAATGCAACTACTTCACTCACCAGTTTAGCTGTTTGTTTATGAAAAGTCATCTGTGTTTTATCCCAAACCTGTGTATTCCAGGTTACTTATATTGCAATTATGTAACTTAGTTAAATTTCTCAAGAGATAATGTACGGGTGGGAAAAGTCTTCTAGGTAAAATAGGTTGAATGTCTCATTAAGAATTAACAAACACAACTTGCTACATTTATTTGCTGTAGAATTAGGCACAGAATAGAGATTATAAAATACTGTGTATCTCATTTACATGTGACGTGTAAAAAAGCATAACTCAGTCTTTCTTCACTTGTGGAGACTGACCCATTCCACTCTCTCTGGAATGTATTAAAAAATAAAAAAAATAAATAAAAATAAAAAAGCATAACTCATAGAAGCGGAGAGTACAATAGCAGTTGCCAGGGGCTGTGGAATGGGGGAAATGGGGAGAAATGGGCCAAAGGGTACAAATTTTCAGCTATAAGATGAACAAATTCTAGGAATCTAATGTACAGTATGGGTGGTGATGGATGTGTTAATTTGATTATAGTAATCATTACACAATGTATACACATATTAAATCATCGCATTGTACACCTTAAATATATTTAAGCTTTATTTGACAATTAAATATTTTAAAAGAAAAAAGATATTGGAAAAAATCATCTAGAATTCTATACTCAGCTCACCTTAAGAGAGTCTTCAAGCATTTATTACACATTAAAGAAACTGAAACTGAAAAATCTTGGACAGTACAATTATGGATGTGATTTATGCAAGAAAGATGAAGCTGAACTCCAATAAATAGAACCATTTATCAAATGATGGATAAATAAATACACATGATATCCTAAGTTAATACAAATATATTTAGAGTCACTCAGACATCATGTATGAAGAAGAAGACAACA
This sequence comes from Indri indri, assembly GCA_004363605.1. Lineage (NCBI taxonomy): Eukaryota > Metazoa > Chordata > Mammalia > Primates > Indriidae > Indri > Indri indri. The sequence continues at coordinate 65,127 of RJWJ010001206.1, read as the reverse complement.
CCACATATGAAGTAGTCCTGGAAAAAAAAAAATCAAACCTCTAGATCCAACCAATCTCTAGATCCAGTTACCATTTTATAGGAAACACAGAATAAAAAGGTACTTCATAAAATACACTATGGGAATGCAATCAGCAAAATCCATGCCATGGGAAACTCTACAAGAAAACTACCTAGTTTCTTCAACATTTGCAAAGAGAAAGAAAAGAGATGGAGGGGTAACTTGCAGATTAAAAAAGACTTAAAAGACCAACCAATCACAATGTGTGGACCTTATTTGGACTCTATGTCAAATACAGTATGTAAAATACTTAACATTTATGAGGCAATTGGAAATAGGTACAATTGCAGGATATTTGATGCCATCAATGGAATTATAAATGTTATAGGTGAAGTAATTGTATTGTTGATATATTTTTATAAAGGATCCTGTTCTTTTAAAAATGCATACTTACATCTTTAAATATGTAAATATTACATCTTAAATATGGAGGGGAGTAGCATATGGGGATACGGATGAAGCATGATGGATTAATTATCATTGGGGCTGCGTATTGGGTACATGGCAACTAATTATACAAGTCTACTTTGTGTACATTTTAAATTCTTCATAATACAAAGTTTATTTATTTATTCATTTTTTTTATTGAGACAGGGTCTCTCTCTGTCACCCAAGCTGGAGTGCAGTGGTGCAATCATAGCTCACTGCAGCCTCTAACTCCTGGGCTCAAGTATTCCTCCCTCCTCAGCCTCCCAAGTAGCTAGAACTATAGGTGCTCACCACTACACCTGTCTAATTTTAATTTTTTTTTTTTTTTTTTTTTGTAGAGACAAGGTCTCACTCTGTTGCCCAAGCTGGTCTTGAACTCCTGGGCTCAAGAAATCTTCCTGCTTCAGCCTCCCAAAGTGCTGAGGTTACAGACTTGAGCTGCCACTCCCAGTCTACCCCAGAACAGCTATAAAGTTTAAAAAGATAAAATAATGTATCTATTATTTTTCTCACCAATCGTTTCTATTAAGAGACAAATTCAGTTTAATAGCATCAGACAAGGAAAATACAAACAAAGTAATACTGGACTGAGCAGCATAGCGAGACCTCATCTCTACAAAAAATACAAAACTTAGCTGGGCATGGTGGTGCATGCCCATAGTCCCAGCTACTCAGGAGGCTGAGGCAGGAGGATGGCTTGAGCCCAGGAGTTTGAGGTTGCAGTGAGCTATGATGATGCCACTGCATTGTAGCCCAGACAGCAAAGCAAGATCTTGACTCAAAAGCAAACAAACAAAAAGTAATATAATAAGGATTAAGAAAGTTCTGATTATTTTCAATAATGCCCCCTTAATATCAAACAAATTTATTTTTTATTTTGACACAGGGTCTCACTCTGTTGCCCAGGCTGGAGTTCAGTGGTGTCATGATAGCTTACTGCAACCTCAAACTCCTGGGCTCAAGTGATCCTCCTGCCTCAGCCTCCTGAGTAGCTGGGGCTATAGGTGTGCACCACCATGCCAGCTAAGTTTTGTATTTTTTGTAAAGCTGGGGTCTCAGTCTTGCTCAGGCTGGTTTTGAACTCCTAACCTCAAGTGATCCTTACACCTCAGCCTCCCACAGTGCTAGGATTACAGGCATGAGCCACTGAGCCTGATAAAACCAAATGTTTTAAAATGTGTTTTATACCCCTGTTTTGAACACAGGCTGCAGGCACTAGCAGTCGGCCTACTGGGTAGTCCAGCACCAATTCTATTCCTAGGTTTGCCACGAATTGCATTAACTTTGGAAAAAGTATTTCATCTCTGTAAGCCTCAGTTTCCTCATCTGTAAAATGGGAGTAAGAATAAATGTACCTGTGTCAGAAGGTCATTGTGAAGATTCAATGATGATCCGAAATAATATGTTGAGCTGGTCTGCAGCATAGTCTACACTGGGAACTAATAAAAGGATACACTATGGAAATTGAGAATGGGAGCAATAGGGAGAATAGCTCTGAAGGTCAGACTAATGAATTTCGATTTTCTGTATTACACAAATTGTGAACATTCTAAGAACTCGAGTAAGAGAAAATGATGTCTGAGAAAATTGGTTTAACTTCTGTCTGTATAACATCAGTCAGATGGAACAGAAAGGGTGCCAAGAAACCACTTAATAGTTACGAGTTTTGTACTATAATCTACACTTGTGTGGTGGCTATAGCAATGGAAAATAGAGGACATCCAGACACTGCTGCAAAAAGACATGAAAGTTATGAATAGCAAGGTGTCCTTTTGACTCTGTGGGGAACACCATCTTCAAACTGCTCACCTCTGATGGGTAAAAACACAGAAGAAAAGAGATGGAAAGAAAGGTGAAGGGAAAAAAAGTAAACATCAGTCTTAGGTTTTTAAGACTGATGCCTATTTATTCACTTTATTCAAGCTAACACTAAAGACATCGGAGGCTTAGTGTAGTACTGGATAAATGTGCAAAGTATCAATTGAGGTTCATAATAAGACTTGATTGTTTAAGACAGAGGTAAGGTTTAAGAAAATGCCCTATGCAGCTTCCTGTTGATGCCTGAATAAATTGTCCCCTTGCCACTCTCAGCTTCCTCCCTTGCCTGTAACTCCTAACTGTGAATCAAAGAAGTAAGTAGCTAATTGCTCGCAAAGGGAAGTACAAGAAAATGTAAAAGTCGTTAAGCGGTTTTTTTCAAACTACTGGCAGAAAAATAAAATAAAAAGATAAAAGTCGCAACGTCAACTAATATTATTCAACACAATAGACTATTTTCCTCAGGGAGGTAGTGCTCTCTGTAAAATCATAAAATTTCTTAAGCATACTTCTCAGACCAGAGAAATAAGGAATGCATTTAAGATTCCCATTTCTGGCCGGGCGCGGTGGCTCACGCCTGTAATCCTAGCACTCTGGGAGGCCGAGGTGGGCGGATCGTTCTGAGCTCAGGAGTTCGAGACCAGCCTGAGCAAGAGCGAGACCCCATCTCTACCAAAAATAGAAAGAAAATTAATTGGACAGCTAAAAATATATATATAGAAAAAATCAGCCGGGCATGGTGGCGCAT